>VUYV01000070.1:1740009-1750912 GCA_008711295.1 Anarhynchus alexandrinus
TATGATTTGGAATAATTAATTGTCCAAGCAGACTGTATGACAAAGGCCTGGTATCATACAGATTGGCAGTATGACTGGTACTTTATGTCTGTTAATGTCAGTAAGGTTGGGCAACTAGGAGATAATATTTAGAGATATATATAAAAAGAACTGTAGGTGCAGTTGCAGGAGTGATCATTATTTAGTTACGAACAACAGTTGCAGTATAATTTCAGTATACAGCAAACTGTCCTGCAATCAAATTCTGCCCCTCTTCTTCCCTCAGGCAGAAGTTTTTGTAAAATCATGTGAAAAATGTAAAGTAAGAAATAACTCACAGAAGAGTTGTTGGTTGTCAGGATGTGAATACTCTCTTAAATGTTTATTTATTTCCATTATATTTTAGTGTTTTTATTGTTCAGTTTCCTGTTATGTTTTTAATCATTGGAAAGACCATTTTCAAATATTAGAAACGTGGACTTAAGGAATGATTTATGTTGGAAGAGGTCTCTTGAGGTCATCTGGTCTAAAACCCGTTCCCAGGATGGTTGCTGTGATGGGGCTCCAGGGCCTTGCCCACTCAACTTCTGCGTATCTTCAGGGATGGAGATCCTGCAACCTCTCTGGGCAGTCCATGCCAGTGTTTGGCTACCCTTATGGTGAAAACTGGGTTCTTTTTATATCTGACTGGAATCTCCCGTGTTCCAGTTTGTGCCCACTGGCTCTCAGTTTAAGACTTTTGTGATAGACAGATCCTTGAGCAAAGTAGAATTCTTCTTCTTTCCCCTTTCTCCTTCTTCCTTCAGCTATGTAAAACCTGTTGATCTAAGCCATACAGGGTAATTTACAAACAGAACAGTTTCTGTGATTGAAGGGAAAGGAGTCAGCCAGGAAAATAAAATTTATAATGTGGAAACCAGCACATTTTCAACAACGGATCTCCTAACAAACTTCAGGCCTGCAGTCTTCATGCTGTTGCCTTTCAAGAAACTTTATAACTGTAAATTTTGAATGATGACTTTATTTTAAATCACAGACACACAAGATTAACTTCCACAACCCAATGGCAATGGGTCTGTAGACTTATGGAGGAACTAAGACAATGTGAGTCTGGTCATCCATCCATGATTTGCCATTCCTTAGGGAAAGGTCCACCTGGGAGGGACCGACCCCAGCCGACCCGTGGCTGGAGCTGGCTGAAGTGGTATTTTACTGCTCCCTGGCAGCACCAGTGCCCCAGCTGAGGCCGTATTACCCACACTGGCATGTCCAACTGTAGCGCAAAATGGAAATGTGCTTTTGGCTTATGCCGAAGTGCCCGTACCGTCCTCTAGTTGATGTGGCTAGCATTAGGAATTAAGATAGGTCAGCATATGCTAGCAGCCCAAGTGCAGGCTCCCTGGGCAGTGCAAAAAACTATCATGGTTTTAATTGTATTGTGGTCCTCTCTGGTGGCTTGGTGCAGAGACGTTGTTCATTTCTTCTGAGATGTGAAGAAGCAAGGAAACCAGTAGAGGAGCAAAAGGGAAACACAGTACTGTCTGATCAGACTTTCTTTGTAAAAGGAGTAATAAAAATAACTGCTTTTTAATAATTCTGAGCATTCATTACCAATCATAAAAAGGTCTTTAGTTGTAAATTTGAAAAAACTGCATTGGTTTTAGAGGGGATTTTAAAAATATCTGTTCTTCCAAGATTAAACTGATAAGAAAACGTCAAGAGGTCAGTTGACTCAATAGTTAGTTATATATTATAAGTAATGAACTAAATAAAGTAATTTAGTAGTAGCAAAGATCATTTTTTTTAGTTCATATATATGTGTCTGTATATTAGCTATGGGGGGGTGTGTGTGAGTAGTAAATCTAATCACATTGTTCATATAAACTTAATTGAGTAAACAATGTACTTGAATCAGCACTTTTTTCCTGCTTTTTCTTATATGCCTCTCTACAAAAGAGTCAGATTGACACATTGTGTGTCTTTAAGTTGCCTGAGGCATCAAGTTTTGAGGGGAATCCATAGCATGTTCATTTATTTCAACTGCTTAGCTGTAAAATATCTCCTGTGCAGTGGACGAAATTACATGGAACATTTTTAGACAAGAAACAAGTATGTGCGTGTATGAAAAAAAAAAGGCCTTTTGGAGATTCATAGTAATAATTGCACATTCTCTCCTATCTCCATAGCTAATTTGCAGACGGAATCTGCTGAATTGGTGGTTTTGTTCATTTTAAGGGTTTGACATATGTTGTACTTATGCTAGAATGTTTCCAAATGTAAAATTGTCTCTTGAGGAGATCAAAACAAGCCCTGTTACCTGTGAAGCTTGGCTTTTATACTGGGTTACAGGTTCAGGAGCTGGCAAAGCCTGAAGGTGTTTTAGAGAGGCAAGTGGGAGGGGAATCATTGGGGGTGAAGCAGACACCCTGACAGATGCCGAACACTGGGCAGGTTCAATATTTTACATGTTCGACCCGCCTGTCTTACTGTTCCCTCTGGACTGAAAAGGCAGGGTGCAACCTGCAAGGTACATAGTAAAGGTTACCAATTTTGAGCTCTACATCCAACTGCCAGTTGTGTCACCCTGCAACGTATTTTTGCACGTTAATATTTCTCGTTAAAAGAGATGTTGAAATTTATGTTAGCTTCAATCGCATCATTTTACAATAGGAAAGCAATTTTATGCTTAAACCCTCACTGTGGGGAACAGCAATCAAGCACTGTAACAAAGACAGGTGTTTTCCTGAGAAAAGAGTTTCTACCACACTTGCGACAAATATGTCACTCAAAGTGTATGTCAGGGGAGGGGAAGGGGGAGTAAAGGTAGGGACATACTGGAAAATGAAGGAACAGGAGTCGGTATGGTTTAGGTTGTTTTTTATTTCTATCCAGGCAATCACCTTAAGGTCAATTGTGATGTACGCTAAAGCCAGGGAGCATTTATTTTCTGTGAATTAACGTTCAATTATTCAACTATTAAAGGTATTTTAATAGCCAGTCTCCTTCTCTGGGCTTTTCATCCTTTTGATGTTAAAACAGGTACACTTCTTCTGGAAGCCAGTTCACAGTGTGCCTTGGTGGGATGGAGATGAGTGTGTGCTTTTCTCCAGCAGATTTACAGCGTGCTCATGTCACTGCACTTGGCAGGAGCGCACCTGAATACCTCGTTGTTCTCCGATCATCTGTCTCGTGTGTGCTTCAGAGGCCATGAATTATTCACCTCCTCTTAGAATATTCCTCCGGATTTCTTATGCGAGGCCCCCAATATTATCGCTTTTAAAGTTTGAAATGTAATTTTAGGGATTTTATCATGTCGCTTCTACAAATATTTTCCTGTGCTGCAGCTTAACTCTTTACATGCATTAACTGATTTTTGTTTTCCCAGGAGCCTCTTCTTGTTTACCGTCGTTTCCATTGAATTTATTTGAAGGATGTTGATTGATAACAGTGGGATCATTTAGAATTTAGTCTACCTAAAAACACCTGCTTATCATTTGTGTAACATCTGTGCTGCATGAGTGTAATGGGCTTTGATGATGATTAAGAATTTTTACTTTTTATTTGTGCTTTGCCATTTTGCCACTACTCATAAATTTCCCAGTAAGTCCAGTTTTATTTTCCCTGTGTGATAAGGTCTCTGCATTATTAAGTCTCTCTGAAGGATAGCCCTTAATCCTCATGCCCCTTTATTCCAAAGCTATATGTATTACTGTAACTCAGCAGTAAGTGCAATTCAGCTGGCCTAGTGTCCAGCAACTGAACTTGGTCTCAAATCCCCTGCTGCATGCTTCACATGACGCTAAGCTGTCATTTTAATCCCCGTTGTAATGAATCCCACACATACAGAGTGAATTGCATTATATTGTAAAAGTGGTTTAAAATATTCTGGCAGAACACTTTTCCACTGGAAAATGTTGGGTTTCTTGAAGCAGGAAAGTTTCACAGGATCTTTTCAGTCTTTAAGGAAGGACTTGCTTGCAACACTTTATGTTAGGAAGGAGTTTCCCTGGAGTTCTTTGCCGAATATTGTATTAGATTTTAGACCTTCTGTCCATCCAAACAATGAAAAAAGGCTGAATTTCATCTGACCACAAAAACTCGGGGTAAAAAAAGCTAAACCAAATGAACTGTGTACTGAGAAACATTCCTGTCAAACAAGAATATAGTCATTGGCTGTCTGTGCTGCAGGGGTACATGCACACACACACACACACACACACACACACACACACAGGGTATTCGCACTCTGTTGATTGAATTGTGGGAATTGTGGGGACATGATCGGAATGTGCGCTTAATGAAGTGTAAGTAATGGAGGTAATTTTAAAAATTTAGCAGTGGAAATTCCGTCTGGTTAAGGCTGACTTTCATACTATTTATTTCTATCTTTCACATTTCAGTCAATTTTATAAGCTTTCAGGTGCTGCTGCCTTCAGGACATAGTGACTCAATACTACAAATTAGCTGTTTAACAAGAGAACCTAATTTGCGGTGTAGAGCAGCATTTAATGGAGAATTCCCAAATTAAATTTTATTATCGTTCTGCACAGAGCCCTGATGAAGTGTTTCTACCTCTGGGAACGGAAAGCAGCAATGTGTGCGCACACAGAGGACACACAATGTGTGCGCACGCAGACTGGGAGAAGTCCTCCCTGCATTTGGTGCACAAGGATCTGTAGAGTCTGCTTTTCCCCATCACACCAGAATGACGACACTCTTAGTAATTGAGCAACAGGTTGAGAACAGAGGGAGCTGAGTTTTCTTTTTCATCCCCCCTCCCTCCCCCATACATGACAGCGATGTGGGATTTATTGCCATGGAATGCTTTGGAAGTCAAATTATAGATGGAATTAAAAAGCAACTGGGAGAAGTCACATAAACAACACACGGGTGGCTGGTACCCAGGTCCTGGGGTGCAGGAAGTCCTTTACTGTAGACCACTGGAAGCATTTGGATGGCGGGGGAAGGCTATCTAGGCATATGCTGCTCTTAAATCCTTTTGATAATATCTGCTGCTATCCAATAAATGAGCATGAGGTGAGGTGGTCCTTATCTTACTGTAGACATCTATAATATACAGCTGTACCTCCAAGGTAGTCACCTCAGGCTCCCATTTAGTTAGTGGAGAGAAATAAGCCCTTCAAAGAGACTTCAAAGAAATGATTCATTTGACGTTAGATGCCCGCTCTAGGCTGAGATTATGAAGGCTTTTTTACAAAGGCAACCCAGATGACTACTTCAGATGTAGAGTTACGTGTGATTGGTCCTGAGCTAGCTGTGCTTGTTCCTCTCCACCAGCTAAAAAGGGAGCTTTGAGTGACTAGTCAGAGGTGGATGCTGGTCTTCATTTGGTCACATCAGTCCCAATGTTTGTGTGGCTTTGTATTTGAAAGAGTTTGAACTGTGATTTATTTCCAACTAGACTTGTTTTCCCATTAAAAAAAAAAAAAGAAAAGAAAACCAAACAAACCCAAAAACAAACAAAGAAAAAAAACCCCAAACCCAAAACACAACAAGTCTTTCATCCAAAGATGTCAGAGATTGAAGAACAGGGATTAATAAAGAGTACTATAAGGAAAAAAAGAACCTGCTTAGCATTTGCTCTCATGAATGAGGACCAAAATTTGAAGTTTAAAAGGAAGAGAAAGTAAGTATAGCAATCCCAGCATCTGAAGTGTGCACGTTGTAGGTGAGGTGTAGGTGTTATTTCTTGTAGGTGAGGTTACTTAACTCCCAAGTTTTTGTTGGAAAAAGCAGTATGCAAGAGACTCCCTAGGTTCACAACAGATGAAGCCATATATGACTATGTACGATTTTATGCTTATTTTAACTGTGTTGAAATTATATATATAATCCAGGCTTTTTCATCTCTTTTGTCATCTTTCATATGACATATCTAAACATTGCAGACAGGCTACTGAACTTAAACAGTTCTTCTAGTAGAACTGTTATATACAGCACAATTCACTGCATCCAAAATAAGTTAAGAATCTTAAAAATATTGTCTGTGAGGGAAAGGAATGGAACAAATAGAAATGATTCAGAGGATTCAGTTCCAGCAACATTAGGAAGCTTAACATTCAAATTAGAATAGAACTGGAGATTAACTAAGCAAGCCAGATAGGACTGTAAAAGCAAACACTGTTAGCAGTTTATGTAGCAGTGAAGACAAACTTCATGAACTTCACTGTTAGTGTTACTTGATTGTGATAAAGTAGAAAAAAATTATTTAAGAACTTCATAAAATGTGTTGGAAAAACTGAAGCAATATATTAGTAATTCCATCTTAGAATTAACATAGCAATACTTGACAAAAATAGTAGGAAAAATATCCAAGTATTTATAGAAACAAGGGACATATACTGAAACATTAAAAACATTATCAGTGGAATTCATATTAAAGATAAAAAATAGCATACCGAATAGCAAGTTAGCACACTCATTCCCAACTGGGATTGAGGTATATGGTAGACCAAAGTTAGACCTCACCTAAACTTTTATACAGAAGATGACTATCAATCTCAGGCAAGTAAGTTCATTCTTTTTTCAGGTCTCACGTCAGTCCTCCCTAATGTGATCTTAGACCAGGAAAAAATGCACTACTAATCTCACTAAAAACCTAACTCCTAAACTTTCCAGCGTAAATTTGACAAAGCATAGGAAATTTTAAGGCAGTATCATTATTTTCTGTTTTCGTTAACCCAAATTCCTAAGTCTGCTGACACTAGCAGCTATGTTTTATGTATTTCTGCTGGGTAAAAAACCCACCCCAGTATTTAATGGAAAACAGACAGACGTTGAATGGTAATCTAGCCATTTTCTTAATATAATTAGTCTTGGAAGAAGTAAGTATACAATGAAATAAATCACTGGAGACAATAAAAGCAAGAAAGAGAAACGGGCAAAAGCATACAGTACGTTTTGAAGTAAATCCAGTTGTATGGTATTTGTTATCTGGGGAAATACTGCACTCTGAGGTACCAAAAAATTAATTAGGAGTAATCCTTTGAGTTGTCTGTAAGATATAGTATGACTTTAGCAATGGCTATAACTGGTCCATGCTCAAGTTTGTTTGAGTCAAAGCAAAGAGTTTCCCTGACTTAAATCAGCACTGGGTCAAGCCCAAGCTGCTTCTGTATGGAGAACAGCCATGTGTCAGGGGTGGAGGCAAACATGAAAAGTTTAGCTACTGATGGGAATTTCTGTAGCTGAAGCCTAGATTTAATTCCATGTTTAACTTCCATTTACAGATTTTGTTTTCTGAATCACAGCTCAAGCTGCATAACTCAGTTTTTCATTCTGCAAATAGGAAACCTTGTTGCCAAAAATTAAATTGATTACAGAGCGCTAGGTTTTACAGCTGGATTGGACAACTGGCGGAGCAGTGAACTGAAGGAACTTCACAATTTATCAGTTATTTAGTTCTTTGCAATGCCAGCATTTCACCAAATTGTATTCCTCCAGTTTCAGAGCTTAAGGGTGACATCCTAATGTGGGATTTCTTCATACTTTATTTTTATTTTAAAAGAAATCTTTATTTTAAAAACGTACATTGACTGTCTCAAGGAGAGATGACTTCAGCAATGTGGAAATACCATACTGATTAGGACACCAACTTATGTCAGTTTTTACTGCATTTTATTCTTGCTACCATACGCAATCCTTAACTAATGAAGGTTTTCGTTACTCTAACAACTAAAATATCGGTTTATGCTTTGAGTGATATTTAAATTATTAGAATATCGAAGGAAATCTAAGCCTCATCATGTTTTAAATGCTAATTTAACAAGTGATTTGATTTTTTTTTTTAATTTCATAATTGAAAGAAATGCTTTATATTTTTAACAGTCAGGAGCAAATTAAAAGGAAATACTTCAGTAGAGTATCAATGAAAAGGACAAGACAGTGAGGAAAAAAAAGGAAAAACTTCTATGATTAATTACTGGTTGTACAAGGAAGAGAAAGCAGAAGTTGTAGCTTTATTATTTACAGTGAACAAGTTGTAACAGATTTTCTTGCACTGTTAAGGTTTTGACAGCACTCTGCAGAAAGCCTTTCTTATTTTTGTTCTCCATGAAGCTGATCATGCAGCCTTTGTAAAGCATTTGCCATGACATCAAGGGGAGTTGTGCCTGGATAAAGATGGAATGATCAGTCATTGTACTGGGAGATAAGTGGTATACATTAAAATGAACTCACCCTCAACTTTTTCTTTAATACAAAATTTAAAATCTTTTGTGCTCAAGAGGTAAAATAACTGATGTAAGAAGCTGTCCCTCAAAAAGAATCAGAAAATGTTATTTGTAAGTATTTTATGGAAATTTATTTTTTTATTTCCTTACAAGGAAATAAAACTGCTTTGTGTAGATTAATTTCCAAGTGGAGCTGAAAGGACTGGGTGAACTCTACCAGTTACCACAAAAAAAGTCTGAATATTGAAAAAGCATCTAAATATTGTTGGTAAAAACATTGGTTTGGCTGCTAGTTAAATGCATTTGTGGTATAACACAGCTGTCCCAGGTACATTCTAAAGAGGAGAACCAAAGTGAAAAATTTAAAAAAAATTCTAAGCTAAATTTTTAGTGATCTCCTTACTCTCTTCATGTGTCTGTTTGACTGTAATTGACACTTTTTTGTCTCACTCCTGTGTGTGTTCCCTTGTGGGTGAGGTTTTACTTAAAAATAACTAAAATGGCAATATGGGTAAATAATTCAGTTTTGCCTTCCCCAAACTTTTAAAAAACATTTTTTTACTTAATAAAACACTGTTAAATAAAATTGAATTTATACCAGCTTTTAAATCTTTTTTAAAATCAGTTGAAGTAATTGGACTAAGTAATAATGACACATTTAATTTAAAATATTTTTAGATTACCGATAATTGATTTCAAGACATTGACTGATTGCTGTAAAGAGCCTGGTTTTAAGCAGCTGACAAGCTGATGACAAGCATTAATGGATTTTGCAATGAAGAATTTGAATTGGAGAAGGAATTTTGTCACCAAAAAAAAAACCAACCACAAACATGTTTCTGTCATAAAAGTGCATGGCAGCAAAGATGGACGCTACATCATTGAAAACACCCTGAACACTAAGTTTGAAACTTTTTAGCAGGAAGTATAATGGCCTATAAATACAACTATTGTGCTCAAACCCGAAAGATTTGGGGTTTAGTCGCTTATCTCACTACTAACCAGCAAATTTGAATCCACTTAATGTATGTAGACTATTAAAATCTAAAGTATTAAAAGGAAGGAAAGAAGCACAGCAAGAGAGATGCATAAATGCCCACGTAAGCCTAAATCGGCTCTCAGGTGCAGGCAATCTCGCTAACTGCGCTACCCAGGACATTACTGTCCTTATTTAAAGGCTTGATTATGAGTGAAGGGCTTGAGCTTGCAAGGTGGTGTGCTCTGGTTTTATGGAAGTTCTGCTCTCTTGAACCTACATGTGGGCAGGGCATTTTCATGAGCATCTGTGAAGACAGAAGTGAGTCTTATTTCATTTTAACAATGGTAGGAATATATGCCTGTATTATCCTAGTTATTTCAGTTATGTTAGGAAAGTAAAAGAGAGAGAACATAGCTAGAAGCTTTAAAAATAAAGCAGATCTGTAGAATAAGATTGTGATATCCGATTGGGTCATGATAAAACCATTTGATGATCTACGGTAAAGGCAAAAGAGTTCTAGTTTGGGTTTTTTTTTTAATGGATTTATTGGACTGGAGAGAGCAGGGCTGACCCTAACTGTATAGAAGTCTGATAGTAAATGTACAAAGTATTTTATTTTACAAAACAAAAAAATAACTAAATATAGGCATTTAATAATATAATTGACTATGCTGTATGTGCACAAGACTGACTGTCTTTTGGTTGGTGTAGCTTCTTGCCAGGGTAAATTGAAGAAGGTGAAAATTGAGGGAAATTATTTAAGGCTTGAGGGACACTGTCAAGCATTTCTCAGTTTGCCAAGGCCATTAAAATCCTGAATGCGATGCCATTTAGAACAGTCATCCACGAACAGATGGACTGAAGTTGAAAATGGGACTTCTTAATTTATTTTTACATCTGGAAAGTCAACTATTACGTATTTGAAAGGAATAGGCTGTGTATTAATATATTCAGAGATCAGTAGTTGACTTTGTATCTACCAATTCACTGTTTCAGCTGTATTTCACATCCTGACGGTTAGTGTAAGCAGCATATCACAAACTAATCTGTGTTGTGGCATGTATTTTGGAGAACTTCGTGTTCTGCGGTATCAGTTGACTGGGTAGTATTCACAGCTTAGGTTCTTTTTTCCTCATATACACATATTCCAGGGTTCTCTGCATTTCTGTAAAATCTGTGCATCTCTGTATTTGTGTAAATATACATAGATATATGCACGTGCACCAAGTTTGCTGCAATGGTGATTGTCAGTCTGTAGAATTAGAGATCAATCATGGGAAGGTAGCGGAGTCCAGTGTTAAAGCAGTAATGATGTTCTAGAAGGAATGGAGAGTTGCTATTTAAGCCTACCATTGCTGTTTCATTGGAAATAGTTGTTACATTGGAAACAGCCTAGTTGTTGTTGATATTAATGTTGCTCTGTCTGTAATTAATTTTTATTTTTTTGTAACCACCTTCCATTGGTAAGTCTGGTTCTGCCCTTAAGGCACTCAAATAATTCTTGATTCCACAGCATACAGCAGAAATTCCATGTTCTTTGACTCTTCATTTTCTGCTGCTGAATTTCAGTTCATTTCTGTTAACATGTTCCTGAACATTGCCCAGCTCTTTTGTGTCTGATATTTCAATCTCTGTGTGTCTTGACAGTGAGGCTCAGGGTTTTTTTTTTTTCATCATTTGACTTCCTTGGCATAAACTGTTTGTGCAAAGGTCATTAACGCCTTCTGTCACAGGACCACTTTAAAAAAAAAAA
>VUYV01000070.1:1753322-1794768 GCA_008711295.1 Anarhynchus alexandrinus
TGTCGTGGTTTAGGCCAAATTGGCTACTGGGGACCTAGGGGACCCCAGATAGGACCGACAGATGCTCCCCTCTACCCCTCTTCAGAGAGAGGGGCAGAGGAGGAAAAAGAGACTTATGAGTTTAGAAAGAACTAAACTACTTTATTTCTTTTTATTCTATTATTAATATTTTATTAAAGAAAAATATATACAAAACCGTATCAAGCTCCCAAGATGACAATCACGACACCAGCTGGCACTGGGCCAGTCCCAGGCTGGACTCGGTGACGGACGGGAACTGGATTCCGGATCTGGATTCAGGATCGGGATCACAGGCAGACGAACAGAGTCCTCCTCAGACATCAGCCATTGTAGCAAGAGACCAGAGAGGGGCTGACCCTTTGATCCATCAGCTTTTATACTGAGCATGATGCAGATGGGATGGAATACCCTGTTGGTCAGTTTTGGGTCACCTGTCCTGTCCGCTCCTCCCTGCAGGTGGGACCCCACTATGCTTTTCGCTTCCGCCCTTCCAACGGGGCAAACAACAAAGTTGGTTGGCCTTGGGTGTTATAGCAATAAGTATAAGCAAGAGCCTCTCTGCATACCATGCCTGGGCAGCAGTTATAAACATTGGTCTTATCACTCTGAGAACGTGAACATTTGTCTGCACAATATGCTGTTAATTTCAGTAGTTAGAAGAGGCCCAGCTAAGAAGCGAAGTTACTGAACAAAATTGGTTCTGTTTTACCTCAAACCAGGACACAAGCAGAAAATTTAAAACTGAGGAGGTGGTTGTCAGCATTGCAGCAGTTGTGATTGGAAACTTTCTTCACACCTTTTTGACCTACTTAGCAGCAAAGATTTATGTGTCCATTCACAGTTAGAATCTAATCTTGTTTTTAAAGAATAAAATGTCAGATTGCCCTCTTTAGCTTTAGACATTCTTGTTATTGTAGATCAATGAAAAGGAGAAACAAAAAAAAAGCTCTGAAATGTTTGTGTATGATTAAGAATTTATCAAGTTTTCTTATGGGTACTTCTGCTTGCTTTCTACTTCTTTAAAGATGGTTAGCAAAACTGCCCATAGAGCTGGAGAGAGAAGTAAACAGTTCATAGAATCATAGAATGGTTTGGGTTGGAAAGGATCTTAAAGACCACCTAGTTCCTGTCCCCCTGCCATGGGCAGGGACACCTCCCACTAGACCAGGTTGCTCAAAGCCCCATCCAGCCTGGCCTTGAACACCTCCAGGGATGGAGCTTCCACAACTTCCCTGGACAACCTGTTCCAGTGTCTCACCACCCTCACAGTAAAGAATTTCTTCCTAATATCTAAACTACCTACCTACCCTCTTCCAGTTTAAAACTGTTACCACTCATCCTATCACTGCTGTCACTGATAAAGAGTCCCTCCCCATATCTCCTGTAGGGCCCCTTTAAGTACTGTTCATACTTTGGGGGGGGGGAATCATACTTTATAGTTCATACTTTAAAACATCCCAAACAACTGTAGGCATGCCTTAAATCCCAATTGTACAATTATTTGCATGTATATTTAACTTTAAGCTCAAAATGACGATGAAACTGAAAATCCTTCTGTTAATTTTTTTTATGTGGTGTATCTTAATTGTACTGTATGTGGCACAGTCACATTCGGTAAGTCATTACTATGTTTCGTAGAGGATTCATAAAGATACATCCAAGAGTAAGCAACATTTGACAAAGATGATATCATTAGAAATACTCCATAAAAAAAGAATGTCTCATAGTAAAGTTTTATGCTTATGATGTTTGGATATCTTTCTATTCTTAAATGTGCTTATGTGAGTTTATCAACCTGTAAATGCTGGTTCTTAATCTAGACCTGGGAACATTTCTCAAAAAAAAGACTTTTTTAATTAGAGTCTAATTCAACCTGAAGAGTAAATGGATCTCTATCAGTCGTAGGTTATTTAGGAACTATGTAATTACTATTCTGCTAATTCATTGCATATGAAGAGAGGTAAGGACATAAACCACAGTCAAATGAAAACTGTAATGGAGCTGATGTCTTAGGGTTAAAAGGGACCTTTAAGATTAGACTGACTTCTCTAATGCTTCTTGTAGCTTTTGTACCACATCCATAGTTTTAAGTTAGATTTACAGCTTTTCTTTCAGAAATCTATCAAATGATGACTTAAAGTTCTGGAAAGAATGCCAGAATTAGAAATATTTATTTGGTATTGTTCACATGTAAAAATTTGCCGTTGCTATTCCGAACTTGTCCAGCCTCATCTTGCTATTGTTATAAACTTTCTTTTGCTGGATTGGGAGCTGCCCACTATTACTGATTTCTTCCAACATGAATATTTTCAGACAGTAATTTCCCCTTAACTTTCTCTTAATGGCCTAGATAAAATAGCAAGCAATCCAAAATTGTCAAAATAAGAGAGGTTTCCAACTTTGTATTTTGCCATGAATGAAGTTCAGCTAAGCCAGAGGTGCCCAGCCTAAAATTTTAAAGATGGCTTTCACTCTTTAGAGTAATGAATCTGCTCCAGTTGCTGCCTGATACTTTTTCCCCCATTGTGTGAGAAAAATTCCGTCGCTCTTTGTCATGGGACTGTGTTTATCCAGTCATATGATCAGAATGTGGGGTTGATTACATGTTTCCTGACATGATGCCTCCATCATGTGAATAAAGGTGAAATCCTCTTGTCACTTTACATCCCTCTGTTTTAAAAAGCTCTGATCTTTGCAGCTCCACTTAGAAAATTACATGATCCTACTGCTGTATGTGGGGGGAAAAAAGAAAAGGACACGTGCAGAAAAAAAAAAACAAAAAAAATGGGTTTTGTGTTACTTATAATCCGTTAATCTGAAAATGGAGAGACAATTTGGAAATACTGCATGAGGCAATCATTGAATCTATCTCTGTGTCGGTCTGGTTTAGATAAATACCAATCCCTGTGTTCCAAACATGTCTCTGAAAGGAGACTGCAAAGAAAGTTTGATGAAGCTCGTATTGATTTTATTAATAAAACTCCCTAATGGCTTCCACAGCATAAAATCAAAATCACAATGACTATGAAAATCATTGAATTAATTACTGTTTGCAATGTTCCTTACATTTAATTTATTTTTAAAGATAACTAGTATTCAATTAATTAGGAGTAATCATTCTTCTAAAACTCTTAAGTAAAACCATTGTTTGGTGTTTCCACAAACCTATTTTCTTGCAGTATAAAAATAACTGTTCCCATCCTCTGGATAGGTGAAAAAAGATGGGAAAAGTCAGAAGAGAAAATGTACTTTTATCACTGTAGTATTACTTTTTATTTAAAGATTAAAAAAAAAAACCCGAATAATGCAGATTAGCTTCTGGTTGTGTTCTTTCATTAACCTTTCTGAGCTTGTATTCAGGTCCAGTGTCTACATTACTTTTTGTGTAATTGCAACTGAAGTGATGACTATTTTAGTGTATCTTACAATCCCCATCCTAGATGTTATGTCAGTTTGTGTTACCATCCTGAACATTTGCAACTTGCTTTCTGTATGCAGACTCGGGGCTGTTTAATTAATTGGAATCAAAACAGCAAATCTCTGACAAGCATTCTAAAGCAAATTATTGTGTAATCCCTGTGACATTTTGGAGGTGAGGAGTAAGGGAGGGGAGCAGTGGGGATGGTATTCGATTGAGCACCATAACTTATCCTGTTTGGAAACCCCATATTTATTGGTCTGTCAAGCGTTTATCAGGAAGTCTGAGAGAGCAATTCAGTTTACACTAATCTTAATGGCCAGTTTAATTGAATTAAGCCTTATCAGTGAGATGTATGTTAAGGTTTTGTTTTACTGCAGACTGGAGCTATTGCTGTAAATGTGATCATGTAAGATTTCACAAGCCAAGCAATATGGGGCTTTGTACCTGAGTGACACAACGCAGAAAAAAATGATTAAGACAAGTTATGATTCAGTACCAAACTAGTGCTCCAGAATGGGTCAGTGATGTGCTGCTGGAGATGTGTTACTCACTATTTTTTGGATGTTTGTAACTTTGGGTTTTGTGTTTTTTTTTTCTTCTTGTTGCTGTTTGTTTCTTTTGGTTTGGTTTGGTTTTTTTTTTGTTGGTTGTTGGGTTTTTTTTACTTTCTTGGCACAGTATATAGTTGTGGGATCAGAGTAATGGTGCTGGTCAATGAAAATAAGAATATATTCTGAAGCAAACGGACATTTCCTGAATGTAAACAGGTGGTTTGGTTGTTACAGTAGTACATTTTTCCTTCTTTAATAAATAAGTTTGACTGAATAAGACTTAGTGAAAACAGAATATAAATGTTAGCTCTAGTTTTCTTGTAGAGAAGCTCATTTTTATTTAGGTAAAGACAGACCATACAACGGTAATATAAAATGAACAGGACTTTCAGGCAAACAAATAAAATCAGAAGACAAGGAGGAAAAACAGAGGTCAAAAATCAGGAAAGGAATTAAGGGGTCTGTATTTCCAAAGACATACAGGGAAAAAAGGTTATACAGTGAAGGTTAAGGGAAATCTGATGTGCTTTCCTTGATTCGAGTGTACTGGATTTACAGCTCACTTGTCTTTTGTGAGTGGCGTAGGGAGCTCTGGTAATGAGGTCCAGGCTTCATGGCTTCCCAAGGATGTATACAGCACAAGCCCATCTCCGTCAGGCAACTGGTTTAAAACTCATCTTGCCAAGGCCATTCGGTTGAAAGCCAACACTGATGTAGTCTGAGAGTGCCCAGATACCCCGGTCTTCATCTTAGTTTTCATAAAAAACTAGACAAAGGAAAGCAGTGCTTTTGAAGGGCAGTGTGCAAAGGATGGAGCAGCACAGAATTTTTGAGGAGAGGAGCTGAGGTGGTGCTTTCACTTAGAAGCTGCCCCAGATGCTTCTTTGTAGTGCTGAAAGAGGAAAAAGAAATGTATCTGGATCAAAAGTTAAGGAAGAAAATGTGGTGCAGGAGAAGAGAGCGACAGTAAGGACTGCCCTGCAGAAGTCTGGGGAACTCTGCTAGAGATCTCTGCCGCTCCCTGAAGAGGCGTGTGGCGACAGAAAAGCCTCGCAAGAGAAAGCAGGGGCTGGAATATCTTGTAATAATTCTTACTATACAGCTTGCCTAATTATGACATTTTTCCAACTCCATGCAAATGTTAATTTATGGCAAATAGGGATTATAAAACTCAGTGAAACTGTGGTTTATAAAATTATCAGAAATCACTACATCCAGCAGATAATATTTGTATTTTATGATTTTCTGACAGTTGTATGTAGATAAGGTTGGCTTTTTTGGTAGTTTGGTACCCTGGGAAGGCCGGCTGGTATTTCAGAGTGGGCTTGCATGGAGATAAGGATTTAATAATGTTTCTTTTACTTTATCACAACACCAGCTGACAATTGGACAAGCTTCAGTACGTTATGCTGTATCTGATAATACATTGAGTTCATATGTGTACAGTTTAAATTCAGTATATATGATCTTCCAGAGCAGAAACTGCTTTTTATCTCCATTCAACCAAGTAGTCATCATACTGCTACAGTAATAGCAGTCCTTGAATATTCCTGAGAAACTGAGTCAGAATGCATATAATGGTGAAGTAATTTTGAAAGGAATCAGGATCTAACAGATCTTTGTTGCACCTTAAATTTTAGGTATAATACTCCTGAAAACATCCCTGACTCTGACGATTTATTTCACATATAAATATATATTAGTTTTCAGGCAGATTACAGTGGGCAGCACAGTAGTGGCTCACTAACACATAACACTTGTCATCCTCTGACTTGGAATGGATAAAAACCTTTGCAACAGGTAAGTATTTTTTTTTTTTTAATGCTTGATTATAACTGTGTGGCAAAACTTACACATTTTGATTTCCTGACCTAATGAGGCAGTCCTTTACTATCACAAACAAGACATTAGATTGAATAGACATGTTTAGGTTAGGCTTACATACAGTATCATCGGGGAGTCCAAGCTGTGAATGTGTAAAGGAATTGAAAATGGAAAAATTACAGCCACTTGATGTAAGGAGACACACTTTGGGGTCGTTTGAGATGTTTTCAGGGACTGCAAGTATGGTACAGCAGTAATGATCTCTTATTTTCCTTTTGTATCTTCCTTTTTGGAAAAAAAAAAAAGTCAAAATATTATCATAGCGTGTAACTTTAAGAAAACACTGTTTTAAAATCTGTGTGCTTCCTTGGCAGGCTGTTATCACTTGATAGCACTGGCAAGAAAAAGTGTAAGACAGAAGTACAAAAATGGGGGAGCAAGTTGATGAAAATAGAATTTTGTGGTTCAAAAATGTATACACACCCACCCTGAAACGTAAGGATATATTAAAATTCTGTGTATCTACGCATGCATATATATATATAAAGTATACAAAAGTGTGAGGAAAATATATGAAAATACAGAGTAGTTTTATTTGTATACATTTATAGGAAAGTATACAGACATGCTCCGAGTGTTCAGCAAGGCCTCTTGAGCACAGCGCAAATGAACAGCTATCTTCCTCCATAATGCGACACTAAATAGAGCAGATGTTGACTTTTGATCTTGAAGCAAAATCAATTTCCAGTGGAGTTTTGCCTTTGACCTCAGTGGAATCAGGATTTTGCCTGTGATTTTTATCAATTTATTCCTTCTGAAAGCCTTTGCAGTTTTTGGTTTGTTTTTTTTTTTTTGCCTCTGCTCTAGCTATTCTTTTTCTAATCCCAGATTATCAAAAATCACTTGAGCCTGAGGAAAATGTGAATCTCTCTGTATAAAGCTCATTCAGTAGTAACAGCTCTCAATTATAGAAGAATATAACAGGTTTCCCTGTAGAAGGTTCCTTCTCACAAGCAGTTTGTAAGGACTACTTATACTCTCTGTATAAACTCTGATTTTTCTTGCAAAAACATGCAAGTTTCTCTCCTGTGTTCCAAATTACTGAGGGAGATAAACAAGATCTCTGCTCAGATATAAAACCACCTACGTGTTTTTTATTTTTCTATGGCCGAGTTCCCAGTAACAAAATCCTCAGTGTTTATATGGTTATATGGCACAGCTGCTGCATGTAATGTCCTCCTTCCCTAGGTCAACCCCTGCTGGGTAGCCAGTGGTAGAGGGGCTTCAGAGATGCAGGAGGAAGGAAAAGACTGTGGAAGGCACAGCAAAGTGAGAAGCTGGTGAAGGCATTTGGGGAGGGTGGGAGAGATGGTCCTTGAGTGCTCTGGGCAGCTCTTCCAGCCCATGAGGTTGGTGGAGGTCAGAGAACAAGAGCTGTTGTCCTTAAGATATGTCTCTCCGAAGGCAGGAGTCCCATACAGGGAAGAGTCCAAAGCTGAGCTGTGGTCTATGACTCTATACTTGCTTTTCTCATCAGATGATTTGCAGCTATGTTTCACACATGATATGAAGGGTTGTGTGTGACAGAGTTCTTCTATGGTTCTTTTGGATGTGACAAAAAAAAAAAAGTTGTGGACCCTCTTGCAACTAGTCCAGATTGCTTACAGATTTTAACCCTTCTTTTAAAAATAAATTCCCTCCTCTAGCAGGAAACACTTAATTTTTGAACAGCAATAACTTTTCCTGGGTGTAAGGGAACCTAAGCAATGGTGCTTAAACATTTTGGGGTATTCTTGCTTACATCAGCTAATGATCCCAGTCAAGACTGTACCTGTAAGTGAATGTATCCCTCCTGTGGAGCTTAGGGCAAAAAAGGGCAGAAAAGCTTTTCATAAATGCCGGGAAAAAAACCCACAAATGATGAAAAGTAATCGTTTCTGGGAATTAGTATTTTAACAAACTCTTTGGTAGATGAGGCCTGTCCTTACCTTCCTGTGGTGCAGACATACACAGTAAAGATGGAAGCAACTGCCCTTTGCAGGGCACATCTGCCCTTTTGCAGTGATGGAAAACAGTTTCTGTGAGGAAGAGGGGATTGTATTGAAAATTGCTATTTTTTTTCTTCCCAACTGAAATTAAGAAATCAAGCAACATGCTCTGTCTCGTTTTAGAATCCTCTATACTCTCTAACCATTATCTTATTATGAATTATTAATTTATGTAACTGAGTGGGTTTAATCTTTTTTCCCTCTTTTATTTCTGGCCTGCTTTTCATGCTTATGTCAAATTTCTCAAAGTTTTGAAGGTCTTGGGAATAGACATTGTGTTTAGTCCTGTGTTTCTGCAGTACCTGTTTCTCTAAGACGTGGATGTTACAGAGGCCTCCATGTTATCAGAGCTACAAAGAGTTAATAGCTCCATCATGTGGAGATGATCATAGCATCCCTATTTGTAATTACTAACCTTGTTCCGTGTTATGCTAATGCTGGAATAAGCTTGCCATCATGTACGTGTTCAGTCATGCACAGTTTCTGCTGAATTTTGTTTGGAAAACAGGTGAAAGAAAAAACACAACCTGTTCTGTTCATAAAGGAGGCTTGACATTGCATCTCTGAGCCTTCCAGAAGTGTGGCAGCACACTATTCTGCCATGAGATGTGCTCATCCCTGCTGTAGGCACCGAGGCGTTCCCCATGCTACAAATGCCATGGAGAACCTGCCTAGATGCCTAGATGTTCTATTATCTTCTGCGTTCAATTAAAAAACTCTTAGCTGCTGTCTGTCTTTCCATGACTGACTAAGTAGTTCAAATGGCTTAATCTAACACATTTAACTGAAAGCTACTCTCAAGTAACCTTCTAGGCTGTTGTGCTAAAAGATACTAAGTCTTGATTCAGAGTAAAACCCTGCATAGGACATGAAATGACCTTTAGTTTCAGTTCAACAGACTGTACAGCAGTCTAACTAAGAGAGGCTGAGTGTTTCATGTCCCTTTGGGTGACAAAAACAAAGCACAGCAAAGTTTTTTAAGTTCAAGCTGGAGCCTACTTGAATTTATTATATCTTTATTTGCTTGCAGCTGAAGTGGAGAAAAGTTTAGTAAATTGAACAGACCCATTTCTGAATGTCTAGTATATATGCTGCAGCCTTTCAACTCCGTGTGGCAGTTCCACTGTGAAAAGTGGAGTCGGTTATAGGAAACATACACTGCTTCATTGGAGAAAAACATATTTCTCTGAACATTCTGTGTTTTGGGGTGGCACAGAAGAAGACATATCTGGTATGCTAACATCTCTATCACATGAAATCAATGCCTGAATGGTTTTGAGGTTTTGGCTTTTTTTTTTAATCTGATTTCTAGATTTCTACTTTACTTTTTAACTTTTAATTTTATTCTTTAAAAAAGAACATAACTGCTAAATTTGGGGGGTTGCTGTAGGGATAAAACCTGGCTTGCTGGAGATAAAGCTGGGGACAGCACACCAATGGTTGAGGGATGGTGTGCTAGTGAGGTCCTTTGGTCTGCCATCTCTGTGGAGGTAGGGGATGGAGATCCATGTGGCAGCAAAGATGCAAACGTTATTGATGTGTTAGAAACTATGGAAGTGCCTGAGAGTGGTCACACAGGAATTAGGGCTTCTCCCCCTGAAAAGATGGTGGGATCAATAGCCCAACTGAAGTGCATCTACACCAATGCACACAGCATGGCCAACAAACAGGAGGAGCTGGATACCATTGTGCAGCATGAAGACTAGGATATAGTTGCCATCACAGAAACATGGTGGGATGACTCGTACTACTGGAATGCTGCAACGGATGGCTATAAACTCTTCAGAAGTTTAACATCCTGGTTTGCATCAGAAATAGTCTGGCCAGCAGGACTGGGGAAGTGATTGTCCCCTTCTACTCAGCACTGGTGAGGCCGAACCTTGAATACTGTGTTTAGTTTTGGGCCCCTCACTACAAGAAAGACATTGAGGTGTCAGAGTGTGTCCAAAGAAGAGCAATGAAGCTGATGAAGGTTCTAGAGCACAAGTCTTATTTCGAGGCACGGCTGAGGGACCTGGGTTTTTTTTTTAGCTTGGATAAAAGGAAGCTCAGAGGAGACCTTATAGCTCTTTACAACTGCCTAAAAGGAGGTTATAGCAAGGTGGGGGTTGATCTCTTAACCCAAGTAACAAGTGATACGACAAGAGGAGACAGCCTCAGGTTGCACCAGGGGAGGTTTAGATTGGATATTAGGAAAAATTTGTTCACTGCAAGTGTTGTCAAGCACTGGAACAGGCTGCCCAAGGAAGTGGTGGAGTCACCATCCCTGGGGGTATTTAAAAACTGTGTAGACGTGGTGCTAGGGACATGGTTTAGTGGTGGTTTTGGCAGTGCTAGGTTGATGGTTGGACTTGATGGTCTTGAAGGTCTTTTCCAACCTAAACAGTTCTATGATCCTATGATTAAGTGATGACAGGTAATCGACTGGGTAAATAACCTTTGTATTTAACATTTGTATTGCATGGTTTTTTTGGGAAAAAAAAAAAGTAAATCTTGAGAAAGAAAGAGATTCTTACTAATGAACTCTATTGAGGTGTTAACAGGACCATGAAGCTGGAACTTTCCAGCAACAGTGATGCTACTCTCAGTGCAGGGTGCAAGGGGAGGGAAGACTTGTGGTTGACCATACCAAATGTAGGAGAAGCCTCTTTAAGTTCAGAGTGTACAGTAACATTCAGGCTGTCTGTTCCTTTGGAAGCATCTCTGTACCAGGCTTCTAAGCTGAAAACAGAGGAGAACTGTCATTAGGTTTTGTTAGGAAGCTGCTATATAGTTTGTGATTTTTTTTTTGTTTCACTTTTTTTTTAGTGGGTTTTCTGTCAAATGAATGCTTATTAATATTATCTTTTTTTTAATCTACATAGATTCCAAGGTTTGTGATAAGTCCTGGTTTTACACTGACCACAACAGCCAGTTTAGCTTAGTTAATAAAATCACCAGATTTTAGAGATCTTCACAATGCTTAAATACAGTACCACACTAACCTGGAATGGAGTGGTCCTAAGTATTTACTGTCTCCACATCTCCTGCCTCTTAGCTGTCATGGTTTTATGCTGTGCTGAGCCTAACAGACCACATGTTCTACAGCCCAGTTGAAATACTAGTGTAAATCTTTCCTCGATCAATGCTTTGCCCGCTGCTTTCCCTCAACAAATGTTTTTAAAACTAGCCTGTTAGCTAGTAAAGGAACTTCTGAATTCATTCTGATATAGTCTCTAAACTTGGATTAGAAGAGTTTTACAGGAGAATAACAGTTAGTAATGTAATAATCAGGTTAACCGGAATAATCAGAATAAGGATATAGAGAAAAGAGGGAAATTTTGTCTGCACCCCTCCAGTTATTAAAAAAAATATAGTCTAAAAACAAACCAAAAACCAAACAACCCTTTCAGGCTTAGAGCAAGCATGTTTGTTGAAAGACAGCAGATGGTGTTAAAGTTGGTTATGGTAATATGTGTTGTACCTATCCTTCCCCTCTTATAGCTTAAGAAAAGAAAAAAGTCAAGGAGGGGAATCATACCTCTTCTATTTTATTAGAATCAGGAAAGAATATACTGCGGATGGAAATATACTGTCTTATATGAAAGAGATGTAAGCTGGTTTTAGGGAAAGGATACACAAAGAAGACCGCATTGAAAAGCAGCTACTGTCTGATGAAGCAGGTAGCCTTTTTTTCTTAGGGACTTTAAGCCTATTTGAGTAGGATTGTAAAAGCAGGAAGAATAATCTCTCTCACACACAGCTGTACACTGTACTCCAGCATTCGAACAAAAAGCAGTCAGAAACACTGAGTCTTTCCAAAACGTTGCTCCCTTGCCCTGCTTGCCTGGAGCACGGCTGCTCTGCGGCTGCAGCCTGCCCTCCAGAAATCCCGGGTGAAAGAGGAGGGCCGCTACTGCTGGGGAAACTAAGATTACTGATTAGGAGAGAACATAATCAGGTAGATTGAGCCTGTGTAGGGAGAAACCATTGCAGCGAGGAGGGAGGGAGCGCAGCACACGCTGGCTGCCTACCTTGGGGAGAGTACCTCGCTGTTGTTTAAGAAAACAAAATTGGCCGTAATTCTCCTGTCGGCTTCTGAGAAGAGGGTGCTCTTTTTGTGCCTGTGAAGCTGGAGGGTGATTGCATGCCTGCGTTACCTGCACCTGGCAATGAGTCTCCCTCCAGGTTTCTCCTACTTCGGAGAATGTGTTAGAGAGAAGTACCCACAGGGAAATCAACTAACCGCTTCCCCACGAAGGTAGCAAGACACTGCGGTGCCGGCAATGCCTGGGGATGCCTCGGGTGAGTACCGGCTGTAAATGAATACCAGGAATATTCAAAAGAGCGAAGAGCAGCAGCAACGCAACCCTAAAGACGGCATGTAGGTCAGTTGGCTGCCTCCCGGGATAGCTGGGGCTGGCTGGGGCGCTGCCTGCTGTGGAGAGGGGGCTGCGGGAAGTTCCTCTGAAGGGACTCCAAAGTTAAGGGCAAGTGGGGCTCCTGGGAGGGGACTGACCCCGTTGCAGCACCAGCTCCATTCTGCCAGATAGCCATGCCTTGCATAACTTTATTTTTAAATCTGCTTCAAAACTGGTTGGAGAATATCAACAGGGTGTTAATACAGAAAGGAAAACAAACAAACTTTTGCATGCAGTAAGTCTTTGATTAGGTTAAACAGACTTATTTTGTTTCCTTGTCTTGACGGTGACGCGTGTTCAAATGACAGTACTGAGTGTTTACACAGTTGTAGATAATAGATGCTAGCTGATCCAAGAGGATTTAGTTGTTTTACTAAATGAGCTCCTTGTTATAGAGACAGCAGAAAGATGTAAAGTTTACTGCAAACAAATTTGGACATGGTCAAATGAATTACTCAACTGATGATATAGAAATAGCTTGGAAACTGGGCCATCGGTCGAAAACACCCTTGCATTCAGTGTAGGGTAATTGCATAGACTTGTCTGCAGAGGATTGATTCTGAAAAGTAGCTATAGTAACTTTGTATCTTTCAAGCCATTTGGAAATAAATCTTGAGAGAATATTTGACTGTATATATGTAATACAATGCTCCACTGGGGGCAAAAAAAAAAAAGAATGCTAGCTTCTGTTATAAATAGGCACCTTGATGCATTGTAACAAGTTTTGTTCTATCCTTCCTTCTAAAAATGCAGGGAGAATATGTATTTTCTCTGAAACAAGCAATATTTTTTGTCTCATGCAGGAAAATCCCAAAGACTTTTGCAGTGGTTCAAAACTGAAGTATCATCAGGGTATTTCAAAATTAATTTTATTTTCTCTTCCTATTTTTTGCATCCTTTCCTAACTTGGAGGTATAAAAATAATGGTAGCTCCATCATAAGGATGTGTAGCATTGTCATATTGGCTGGTTTTATTAATCAATCTTTATTGGAGTGATTAAAATACCATTTCCTGTTATTAAGTGGCTTTTACCAATCTTCTATCTTAAAGAAAAAAGATGTTTTGTTATTTCTATTTCAACATTTGTGCTTTATTCATAAGACACATTTCTCTGGAAACTACAGAGGCCAGTTAATGGTTTATGAGTTCAAGCTGAGCTGAATATAGCTAAGCTCTGTCTTGCTTGACATTTCATCAAAAGCTGTGTTGATTTGCAATGTTTACGGACCTATTTATTGAACCTTCACAGCTTGAACTATGCCACCGAGCTTGTTGACATTGCTGAGTTTATCTCTTGGTGCTTGTGCAATCTCAGAAGAAAAGTTTAGAGCAAATGAGTTATAACAAACTTGTCACAGTTCATAAAATATGCAGTTAGGACAATGAAGTTGATCTTCTTGTTCATTGACCACGATACATTAGAGAAATCTGAGTAGGCTAACGCAATCTCATCTGGGTAGGTGAGCATGTGTCCTTCTCCGTGATATTAACTTTCAGATTTGACTGTAGCATCTTATGGCCTTTAAAAAGCAACTCATAAATAGAACAAATATTTTCAGTTCATAGGACTATTTATATTTGAAAACAAAATCCAACTGTTTTGCAGCACAAAATAACATGATTATCTTACTTCTGTATAGATCTTATTTTGAGAGGAGTGATATATCAAATGAGCAAACAGCAAATGGAATCAGAGGTTCATAAATACCATAAAAAAATCATTCAGCTTTTAACAGTGAGAGCATCCCATGCTCTGTGCTGCTCTCCAGAACATCCTGTCTGCATAACCCCTATTTTTAGCCAATAAAATATGATATATCTTGCTATATAATCTACTACTATTACTGGATCAATAGCGCACATTATCATGGTTTCAGACACTTCTCTATGTAACTTGAACAGAAATAGATCAAAGGTAGTGCAACTGCCTGGCATCTCTGCAAAAGCAACAGAAAACTATGCGCTATTTATTCAACACCAGTAAAATGGATAGTTTAAGAAGTCAGGAGTTCTTTTTTTTTTTTTCCCCTCTTCTTTTTCTTTTTGAGTTGCAGGGGAAGCTGCTTTCCCATGTGAACATTTTCATAGCTACCATTAACTCTGTTAACATAGTTGTTCATTCTCCTTTTAGAACTGTGGGTATGCAGCCAGTTATAAACATCCAAAAGGGAAATCGGATATTTAAAAAAAAAAAAAGTTGGAGAATTTTTCCATGTAGTTCAATGGTCTTTGATTGGGCTCTTGGTTCCTTTTCAACAATGAATGAATAAAGAGTTTATGCTTTTCAAATAAAAAGTAATTGCTTATTGATTGTTGAATGCAAATTGTGTTCTAAGGGTACAATATTAAAAAAAAAAAAGACTATGCTGGGGGGGAATATTTGCTTTGTGTAACTATGGCTATGTAACATAGCCTGCTGAATTATCTGGGTAGACTTACTAGGCTCAAATATCTAGACAATAGAGAGCAATAAGCTCTTTCAGCAAGCAAGTCCAAGCAAGAAATTGACATTGGTGTCTTGTTTCTTCAAGTGCCTGTGCCTTAGCAGATTAGCCTCCTAATTTAAATGCTTGAATTTGGATTTGAATTCTGAATTTTACATTTATGTAACAAGGTATAGAAAATACCAATCAACTCTTAGTTACCTACAACTTCAAGTGTATGGAAAATGAAACATACTTTGGAGAGAGCATTTAAATTAACAAGGATGCCTTGTCAGAAATTCTAAAGTTAATGGTGTTCTGTGTGCATGGGAGGGTCACCTGAAGTGAGTCTGGGGAATCTACAGAAACCCACAACTGTTTGAAATGTCTTAAAAATGTTTGAATGAATTTCATAGGATTGTATCTTTCATAATGATATTTCTTCTTTTATTTACTTCCCATCTCTCAAATACTCTCTTCCTGTGCCATTTGTCAGCTTGGTTTGTCTTTTTTTTTTCCTCTTACAGTAGCAACATCCTCTAATTTTTCTTTTTTATGTGAGAATTCACCAAGGAGAAAGGGAGACACATGGGCTCTAAGTGTCTTCAGTCTGTGCTGATTCTTGTAGCGTACATTGGTCAGTGCTGTACATGTAAAAGATTTTAATTTAACACTCATTAGGCAGTAGGACCAAATTTTTCTGCCTGAAGTTGTCTTGTGAACATCCTGGAAAGCACTGGGATTAAGGGCAGTATTAGATTGCAACTAAAACGTCTAGCAATCTTATGTAAGAATATGATGCATGTGGGGAGTGTATGTATAACATTGAACAAGATAAGTCTTAAATATAGATAGCCCCATGAGGTAATTTAAAAAAAAAAAAAGTTATATGGATTCTTCTGTTTACTGTATTCCAAACAGAATGAAGGATTTATGAAAATTTCTACCTCACTTAATTTTTATTAAGTCCATCTTAAGCAATCAGTATTTAAATTGTCATAAACGTATACTTCTCAAATGCACTGTTCAGCTTTGCTCATAATTCAGCCCTGCATTTTGTCAGGTACTTGACGTGTTCAGCAACCACTTCTTTTCAGGCAGATGGAGGGTATCCCTTTTAATACTCATCACAGAAATAATTATGACTACCAAACAAAAGGGAATTTGCTGTAAACATTGCAAGATGTGTTTGGCTTCAGTTTATTTAATAGATAAATGTAGTGATGATAGATGCAAGCAAAGTTTCAGGGGAAAATGTTGCGGGTTTTGCAGTCTAGTCCTCATCCACCAGAATAGGGTGCCCATCCCACGAAACTCAATTTTAAAGTAAAGATGATATTGCATGTTAAAGCTTCAGTTCAGATAGACAGGTCACAAATACAAGCACGGTCAGTGCAAAGCTTGGGTGAAAGGCTATTGTGTTGCTACTGAACTAGCTTAAAAATTATAACAAAAAGGTCAAGCTATCATTTTACCATCAAAAAGTAACAGAGATAGTCAAGGATATTCTTCCGTGCATTTTTTTTTCTCCCTCTCAAAACAAATTTTCTGTGCGTACAGAAATATATTTAAGAAATTCATTTCCATTTTTAAAAGAAGTGTACTTTTATGGTCCTATTTAAGAGAATAGAGACTAATGCTGATAATGGATTATTTATTTTTTTAGGACTTTATGTTTGGTCAAGGGAAAGAAAAAAGCTTTCTGCAATATTTTATTTCTTGCAGATAAAACTTGCTCAGCATAACAGAATCAGGGAAGTATTGTTGTCTGCCTGTTTCAGAGGAAGTTATGAGATAAGGGGGAGTAAGCAAATTTCTTGAGGCGAAAGTACAATAAAACTATCAAAATAAATAATTGGAGATAAATTTCTCTAACTACCTCCATGTTATAGAAAGAAATGAAAGGACAAGAAATTTCAAACCCAAGCCAATAGTTTCTCTAACTTTTTTGACAGAGATAAGTGCATTCAGACACATTGCCATCATGCCAGTCTTGTACTATTGTGTGTTAATAAAGGCACAAGTTCTGTTTTGTACAGTATTTAAAACATAAACGCTTCAGACAGAGGCTATTCTTTCTGCTTGTTTTGTGTTGTCTAGATCAGCAGACAGCAAGCCCCCTAAGTGCTAGTAGGAAGTGAAAACATTATGAATAATACAACATACAATTTAAAAAAAGAATAGCTGTATCAAAATCCTGGTTCAGATAAACTGACAGGGGATAGGATGGGCCATGAGAACTTGACTATAATATGTAAAATGAGTATATGGTTTTCCAGGCTTGTAACAAGGCAAGCTGGTTGTGAATCTTCTGCTGACTACTGCAAGCATATAAGATTGATTTATTTGTTTGATGAGATTATTTTTTGAGGCTTCTTTTTTCCAATGTACTCACTAATTTTTGCTAATCTTTGTCATGTGTGCCCTTAAATAAAGACATGCTTCTCCCTTTATAAATGGTCTGCTTGAAGACTTTACATAATTGTGCTATAACAATATCATGAGTTTGAGATGTTTGTTTTTTCGTTGCTAAGAACCATGGTCGGTGGAAGATCTCTTGTTAAAGTACTTCAAGACAGAACCCAGAAGTATGCTGTTCTTCATTTAAAAAAAGAACAAACAACAACAAAAAAAAAAGAACCCAAAAAAACTACCTTTGCTCTCACTTTTTTTTCCATTGGTCTGGCAAAACCTGTTGATTTTGAGAACACAAATGTAAAGCCTCTTTGTTCATTCAGGATTTTGTTCTGAGAAGGTAGTGCTAGGTCACAGGATGCTATGTTTAGAGGCTGGTTTCTGGGTTAATCTCTACATTTATAATATCAGCTAATTTTGTTTAATTTTTTATATGTTTTTCCTGACTGAAACAAAATAAGAAGAAAAGATGTGTACATCAATGAAGAGATAAAAGCCCATGCCTGCTAGGATTATTTTTTTTTCTTTTATAATCTGAAGAAGTCCTGAGACATTCAGAAATGGTGAGGATTAAGCAAAATGCTCTTTGGTAGAATTAACTGTGGCCTGGAAAACGCTAAAGGCACACACACACACAGGGAAACAGGTATGAATTTATTTGTTGGTATGATTAATGAAGTGTTACCTGCAGATAGGAGTATTGGTAATTACTGGAGGCACTTTAGCCCTGATCACAGGTGACTTGCAGCGCATCCATGGTTAGAATTACTGTCTTTCTAAATAATCCAGGTAATTCAGATACTTTGCTTTTACCAGTTACCTACACACTACATATTGTGCATTCATTGGCTCTTCTAGATTCAAAGCTTTAAGCAAAAATATTAATCTTATTAACTCCTTGTTAAAATAGTCTTTGTCTAGTGCCACTAATCAGGCTGTGATCTCCACTGACTTTTTCCCCAGCTCAGGACTCAAGCAAGCTCTGGGCAGCTGCTCTGAAAAGCTGTAAACTGACTCCCTGTGTCAGTGGTTGGTCCTGCTCTTTCCTCTCTCCCTCTGTCCTCCTGCCCACCCTTTCGCCAACCAGGGCCTGCACTGGCTGGGCAGTGGTGTCTGAGGATGCTCCTCAGTTGCCATCAAGGTACAGCCACCTGCATCCAAGTCACTCTGGTCTGTAGTTTGGGACAGGCCTTTGCCGACTGGCACAGTTGAGCTGGAGGGATGAGCATGGCTGTGGCAGACTGAGAACTGCCCAGAAATCCCCTGGAGTTATTTGAATTTTTCCACCACTAGCTTTTCCACCACTAGCAACAGAACTTACTGTGTCTCCAATGTTGGGACTTCTCCAGCAACAAAATTAAATTTTGTGTTAGTGATGAGAAGAAAATAAATTACTTTATCCTTCACCTTTGGAAAGGGGAAACTCAATCTTGGTTCTACTTCTGAGAACCTTTTGAGCCAGTTTTCTCAGCTCTTGTAGAGAATTGAAGACTTTGCAGCCATATCAAGTTACTTTATCTTTTGTGGCTTTTCCTTTTCCTAGAGGGCTGATTTTTCTGAGCAGTGAGTTCCCCAACTTACTAGAGTCATATTTTATCGTTTTGATGACATTTCCACAATCTCAGAGTGCTTTACTGCATAACTAACTCAAACCTTGTTAGTGCGCTGCATTGCACTTAGGTGTAGATGTGTCAACAGAGGTCTGTGATGAAAGGAGAGCCAAGTCTTCAAGGATGTCATTAAGATCACTACGGGGTATGTTAACAGAAGTGTGACAGTGCAGTCCTTGGAATTTTTACATTTAAATTCCTAACTATTTATGAAATGCAGCAGACAAAATTTTGTAACATTTTGTACTGGAGTGATGTAACATGAAGTTTAAACCTGAGAAATTCGGAGCAAGCTCTTCAGGGTCAAACAACTGAATTTGTCTAGATTTTTAGCTTGTTTTCTGCTTCAAGTGGATTTATACAGTTGATTACCATTTTTTGTTTTACAGCAAAAGGAATTGGGGAGAGAAATACTATTTGAGGTAAACCCCCTGTTGCCATGATTTGAATTATTAAAATACTTGTGAAGGATTGGCCTGACAAGTAGGAAGTTCCATCTCCCCTTAATAACTTGACAAGTCTTACGACAAATCACCAGAACATCTACTTTGTTATCTGATGTATTTTATAGAAGCAGTAGGAGTAATTTAAAAAACGGTAAAACCCCTTTTGGTTATAAGAGGTTTCTTCTTTAGAAATGAAGAAAAAGAATTTATTGAGAGATTTAAGAAGAAAAACTAATAAAATTTATAGAGTTTTAGTAGCATGGCAAAACTGTGTCATGAACGTGGATTAACAGCATACCATCAGAAAGCGATGCCTCCTCTCAAGTCAGCTGTCCTGAGACCTACCTGGAGTGCAGTGTCTGCTTTTGGGATCCCCCATAGACACAGATGTACTGGAGCAGGTCCAGATCAGGGCTACCAGGATGGTTAGGGGCTGGAGCACATGGCATGGAGGAGCTGCGTTTGTTCACCTTTCAGAATAAGGCTGGGTGAGAGGGATGGCCATCTACAACTACCTGGCTGGAGGTTTGCCGAGAAGGAAGAGACAGACACTTCTTAGAGGTGCATGGCGATAAGACAAGAGGCAAGGGATGTGAGTTGGAAGCAAGGAAGTTCAGCTCAGGTATAAGGAAAACTTGTTCTCAATGGTTGGTCACTGGAACGGATTGTACAGAGACGTTGTGGGATCTCCATTGCTGGAGACAGTCAAAACCCAATTGAACATAGCATTGAACAATCTGTTCTTGCAGTCTTCTCTGGCTACAGAACTTAGAGAAGGGGACCTCAGGAGGTCCTTTCCAGACTCAGCTCTTCTGCAGATCTAGCTATAGTGTTTGTATTAAGACCTGAATATTGCACAGTACTTCTTGCTAAAATATCATTTGGGCTTTTTTTGGTGAAAGCAGATTCTTAGAGCAAGAAGTGTCTTTTTAGGAATCAGATCTATTCAAGGACTGAGGGAAGAAAATTGTGATAGAAAAATCAGTGTGAAAATTAAATAGCTCTGGCTAAATCTTCTTATGATGCTTTCATGCTTATTAATTATATTTTAAAGTTAGTGACATTTGGGTCTCAGACAAATTTTGAAGCAAAATTTTCCAGAGTTGGGGGCAAAAAAGGATAAATTATTTTTCAAATTCTGTGATTGACTACTATTGCCACTTTGCACAGGTAGCAAATTTAAATTTCATCAGAGTGTAAAGAACAGAGGAGTGAGTGTGTGGCAGCAAGCAATAAATCTTTATGTGCAAGGGCAGACATCATTGATCTGTATTACGTTGAACATTTGAAGCTTAACCCAGGTCAGTATCCTGAGCAGAGCAAAATGCAAACATTTTTGTAAGAGGAATGCTTTGAAAGAAATCTGTTACCAAAGTCTTCATCTTTTAATTTCTGTTTCTTAGCAGCTGGTCCTTAGTCTACCTAATTGTATTATAATGGCTTTATGCTGCACCAGATGCTGAAGGTATAATATTTTTCTTTCCTAGATAGCAATGCAGTCTCTATGTTTGGAATTCTGTTTTGTGTTGTCCCTGTGTTAAGCTATGCCATAAGCAAACTGCCAGTACTGGATTCTGATTTTTGTATTAAATAAAACCAAATCCTTCTGAACCTCCTTGAGAAATAGAAATAAAATCTCTCTAACTGACAGAATTTTTTTAGTGACTTAAGTTATAAGTATTTCAACCTTTCTTCTAAGAGCAAAAATAATGATTTACGTTCCTGTCATTACAAGTGTTTGCTACAATGCACTAGCTTGTTTCCTTTCCTATTTATCAGTCTTTATTAAGTTGTTCTTTCTATAAGCATGGCTAGAGATATGCAGTGGTCTAATTTGTTATGTTGCATGGAATAAGGTTTTATGAGAAGGAAGCAATCTATCTTTCTGGCTAATTGCAGGGGCAATCATAACTCATGGAGGCTATGATCAGATTATGTGTTTCCTCAGCCATCCTTGCCAGGATCTTATTTAAAAGAAAAAAAGGAGAGAGAAAAAAAAAAAAGGAAAGAAGAAAGAGTTAAGAGTGCCGTTGCACTTTCAGTCAGTGCAGATATACTGTTATTGAAGAAGGCTTCTGCCTTTCATATGTGATTGTTCTATACACCCCGTTTGGGAACAAAGTAACTTCATAGCAGCTCGCTTTAAAAGCTTGAAAGGTATCTTTAAATTTGAATATGGAAAACTAATTTTTACTAAATGGAATTCTTAAATTAATAATCACCTGCTATTAAAATAATATCAGTAGATAGCATCTCAGCCATCTTAATTCTTTTATAACTTATTACATAGATCATGCAAAGTGTAATTTATTAATAGTTGTATTGCTTTCTTTTGTGTAGATGTAGTGCACTAGAATAATTTATAATTATATTTAAGATGTATCTGACCTTATTACAAGGGAAAAAATAATGAATGTTAATACTGAAATATTTTTGTCTGTTCACTGATATGCTAATTTGGGGCTATCAACCTCAATATTGCATAGGATTTTAACTCTTTCTTGTAACCCTAACTTTAAAAATGTATCAAAGGGCACCATGTATGTCTGAAAAATGGTTTTGTATGTTTTCTTTTCAAATAACTGCTTACTAAAGAGAATGTGTTTTGCTTCTGAGACTAATGGGCACTAAGAGCCTATTGAACATTTACAAAATAATTTTCCTGTCAGTGCCTGAACCCCTTAGCAAGCACCAGAGCTGATGGGAGTGGAGGGCAAAGGGGGTGGTGTTGAGAGTTTATGCTTACGTTAGGGGAATGCAGCTTCAGATTAAAACACCCAAATGTAAACGTTTTCTCTTCCACTATCGTCAGTGGAGATAGATTCAGTTGTGCACACCTAGGTACTTAGCATTGTTTTAAGTACAGTGAGATGTCCTGCCTGGCCCCAGCTGCTGCTGCAGGAGAATGAGACTCTTGTGCCCTGTGTCCTATCTATGAATGCCACAGAGGTGTCATTGGTCACCACAGAGCACAAGCTGTCTGCATGTAGGGAACAGAATACCACCATGAGGAAATGAAGTCTCTGAAGCCTGGAGAGCAGCCTTAAAACAGGCACTTACAGAATCACAGAATGGTCAGGGTTGGAAGGGACCTCTGGAGATCATCTAGTCCAACCCCCCTGCCAGAGCAGGGTCACCTACAGCAAGTTACATAGGGTGGCATCCAGGTGGGTTTTGAATGTCTCCAGAGTGGGAGACTCCACAACCTCTCTGGGCAGCCTGTTCCAGTGCTCTGCCACTCTCAAAGTAAAGAAGTCCCTCCTTGTGTTTAGGTGGAACTTCCTACGTTCAAGTTTGTGCCCCTTGTCCTAAAGAGGCTCAGTGGCTATGCAGCTCCCTTTGGACTCAGCAGATGCTGCTGCTGGGGTCTTGGTTCAGTTGCCAGCATTGACTGAGTCATTTCACGCTATTTGAGATGCTGTAGCTTCTGTTCAGCCTCTAAATGCTTATACAGAAAACCATGTCATTGCCAAGTCCTCTGTTATATCTATCAATGCTGTGAGCCCTTCTGAGACCTAGAACCGTCTAGGTTGGAAGGGACCATTAAGATCGAGTCCAACCATCAACCTAACACTGCTAAAACCACTACTAATTTCCCATGTTAGGTGCTTGTGTGGAGACAGCACTCTTTATAGCCTAGTCATCATCTCCATGAGATTTTTAGATTCTTATTTCTAGGGTGGACACCTGAATTAAAGTTCTAATTTCAAGCTCAGTCTCACCCCTCAAATTGGTTTTCTTCAGTTTTGGAAAAAAAAACAACCTGTTTTTCACTGTGTTTATTTTTGTGTGTGTAGAAACTTGTATTGCACATTTTCACTCATAATTTAGGGTAGTGTCTTCTATTTCTCTGTTTGCAAGTAAAAAAAAAAGTCAAAAATCTCAAAAAAGAGAAAAGGAGGGAAAAAGGACAAGGAAAGGGCAAGTGAACAAGAAAAACCACATAAATCTGTTCATGGGTTTTGGGGGAGGGAAATCCTTGAATAGATACAAACTTTTCATTAGCTGTAAAGCACAAATAATTTCAATATACCTTATGTCTTACCTTTTCTTCTGATCAGTAAAACAGTTTAATTATCACTTCTCCCCATGAAGTGACTGGCCTACAGTTAAATGCTATGAATAGCCCTCATCTCTCATGAATGAGAATTCCCTCCTGCTATTAGTAACTGTCAACTTGCATGATTGTTTCTGTACTAGAAGTCTTGGTAGAGTTCCTCATTAATTAGTTTGTGTACAAACATGACTACTTCTGCCAGTGGGAATAATGGGATGCCATTACAGGTAAAGCCAGAGAAGATTTGACTAAAGTAGATGAATCTTCATTACAATATCACCATATGACCTTTATCAACATCTCAAGCTTCATTACACACACAAGGTTGTTGCCCTGGGTTTGTAGTGACAGCTTCAGATGCTCATGTTTTAGTTTTGTGGATATGCAGTTCATTTTCTTCCACTTGGATTCTACTCTTCACCAGAATTTATTCAACATGTTTCAAAAGTTGCCTTGCATAGCCAAGGAGTGAGAAGTCACACCGGTATATAAGTGTGTATGGTAATGTGCAGCTAGTTTTTCTAAACTTCAAATAGATTTTTCATAATTTTTTTTTAGTTTGGTAGATCCCATGCCTTTTCTTTATGTGGACTCTGATAGTCATTCTCATTGATAAAATACGAAAGAGAAAGAAAGCCTTTTCCTTCAGGAAGAATAAATAGTTTGACTGGGGCAAGTGTCAATGTAATGTCATCATTCTTATGTCAGTATTTCCCCCAAATAATGGGTGTCCATCATCACCATGTAAAAGGTTACCTTGATAACAAGGAGAAGTTGTCTGGTAGGCTTTGGCTGAGCTGTATTAAGTTGTAAGAGTCACCAAGAAATTGGATCCTGCTCAGACCTGAGAGTGCTTGTTCCTATGTGATTTTTCCACGAGTCACTTTCCACTCAGATTGCAAGACCGGTGACATCCCTACCATGTCACCTGAGAAGCTTTTGGTTTCATGATGATTTTAGGTTAGCCAGGATACCATGTGTTTTTTCACTGGTCATAGTCCTCAAATAATTGTTTTAACTGAGTTTTTCCTGCTTCTAAGATGGAGTAAGACCTGGGTGTCAACCTGACTCCTAATTTGACCTTTCTTTGGAACTGGACCTATGGTGCCTGGTCCTACAAGGTCCATTTTTCTGTCATGCAGATAAGTTGGGAGTAAATTTATCAGTGCCTTGTTGACCACAGAGTGATTGGTCGGCATTAGTTACTTCCCCACTTTTCTGTACTTGTGTAGTAGGTGTTTGCAGCACGATACATGTGTCTTCCAGTGACCTGCCTGTGCACAGTGTGCTAATTATTTTGTTTATCTCTTTGTTGTGATAATACTTGTATTAGGCAGGGATTCACGTTGGTGCTTGTCCTAATTAGCTACAATGTTAGAATAACTAAGTAGCCCTGAATAAATGCCGAACAGATTGAAGCAGATGAACTATGCATGGGAATCTCCAAATTGCTCCAAATTCCCAGAGTCAGGCATATTTAACCTCCTTAGATCCTGCTCAGTGGGGGAGTGGGTGTGTCAATTTACACCAAAGCAAAGAAATAGAGTGAGATGTGTTATTAAAAAGAAAAGGTCATCTTGCAGCAGGGGAGAGGGTTTTGTTTGGTTTGGATGTGTGGGGTTTTTTGAGGGTTTTGTTTTGTGGGGTTATTTTTGTGCAACTGGAAGGGAAAGGGGAACAGTAGGGTGTATCACTTCTGTTGCAGTAGTAGGAGGGTTCTGCTCTTTCCTCTTGTGGGAGGGATGAAAACAAATTGCTGCTTCTGAGCAGCAATGGAATAGCATTGCTGAGCTGATATCCCTGGTTCCTTGAGGCTGAGCTTCAGGCAGGCAACTCTGGACCAGTTAACTTCTCCCCCTGAAGGAAGCAACCAAAATGTGCAGATAAGGAGGCTGCTGGAAGTTCTGGAGAAGTAAATGCAACATAGTGGTTGCACAGTGCTTCATACTGTCCTTCTCCCTTAGAATTACAGCAATGCTGTGCATGGTCTGTGATGAGAGCCAGAAGTGTTGTGATCCATATGCCGATGCTACATCCATAGGGATGCCATTCTGTTCCATGCTGAACTTGACAGAGCTAATGAAAGTGTCAGGGGATGCAAAGAAGGTTAGAGCCCCACAGGACCTTGCCAGGATATTTGTGCTGGTGGTCAGGAAGAGCCCAGAGGTTATGGATCACAAACACTTTCTTTAATTCTAGAGCAAGAGTTTGACATCTACTAATCATTTCTATAAAAGGCTAACAGGCAATATTTAGTGGAAGACTCTTCTGTTAAACTGTATAGCTGTACATATTTCCTTTCGTGATTCCCTTCCAAGGGTTTTTCTTCATTCCAGCATTAGCCAAGCTGGTCCAAGCTGGCAAGATTGGTCCTTGGTCAAGTCTCCTTGTATGAATTGTGTATTTTGGACTATGTACTCTTGTTCAAAAGTGCCATGAAAAACTCAGTAAAAAATATCCTGCTCTTTTCAGTGGGGTTTTTGCATCAGGCTCTCATCATGCTTTGAGCATTAGTTCCATATCAGTAACAAGAAAGAACACATACTTGAATTTTATCCTTTCGTTAGCCGCTTTCTTTGATTATGTGGACACTGTAAAGAAGAGCTATGAAAACATACGGTCTTTTGCTGGACTGGTTAATTCTTTTACTGAAGGTTTAGTTGCAATGTTTAAAAATTTATAATTCCATTAATAACGCACCATTTTATTTTAACATCTCAAAGTGTCGTGGCTTAGCTACTGAGTTTGATGGATTTACGTGCCAATGCATTTTCATTCTAGAGTTGTATTCATCTGTGTTCTATTAGAAGCTTTAATATGTCAAGTAACCCTTTTAGTGTTTGAAGAAATATCTATTAAAATGGGTTAGCAAATTTTCAGCTACATTTTTTGTGAAATGTGAACCCATTGATTCTTTTGCTCAAATTGTTATTTCATTATGGAAAAAGTTCCATTTCAGAAAAACCTATTAAGCTGTTTCATTTTGTTATTTTCAAAACACCAGGGTTGTCTGGATATTTCTCACTTTGGCTTTGGGAATCATCTTAGAAAATATTTCCTTAAACTCAGAAATCATAAAAAAAAAAAAAAAAAAAAAAAAAAACANAAAAAAAAAAAAGCTCTTACAAATTACATAGTATGGGAAACTAGATTCTGTTTCCCACCTAACTAATATTAGTTTGTGTGCGTTCCTCTCTCTTTTTTTCAGTTGCGTATACAAGTTTTCTTCTTTTCTATCACATCTTACTTTTGTCAGCAGTTACCCCTAGTGCTTTTGTTTGTTTAGGAATGCTCCTACTCTACTAGCACGATTCCCCAAGAGATTTTGTGAAATAATATTAAAAGATACAGAATTGCAACCTTGTGAAAAGGTGTATTTACTGTTTGGGGATTAGATGCCACAAGTGGTATCTGGGTAATATGAAGAACTTGATGCCTGAGCAGTCGAGCTTCTTGGCTTGACCATAAGGAGTTAAGAACGTGAAGCACTTTTACGCAGATTGTAAATTGGCTGTTGCTAATTCTCCTGTCTTCACCAGTTGATGTACTATCAATTAGCAAATATAGGTTTTAATGCTGCCTTTAATATTCATGATTCTTAATTGCCTTTGTTAATTGCGAAGAAACACTCTGGTGCGCGATGCTTGACAGGTAAGAATTATTATCTGCTGCTTGTGTTGGCAGTTGTCCAGAGAAAAGTAGGTTACTGATACGCAAGTGTGTGCAAAGATCTTGCTCACTGATCTGTTCTTTTGGCCATGAGTTTCCCTGCTCTTGACAGACAATCTGAATAACGGAACAGCCAATGGTTCAGGTAGAACATCTGAATAACCTCTTCTGGGGAATCAGGTGTGCAGGTTCATTTACAACAGGGAGCAGGCACAAAGGAGAGTTATTTTTAGAAACTGCTAGCCTACAGTTATTTTAAATAATTATAAGTCAAAGAACTGACTGAGACTAAAACAAAGGAGACTGTTATTCATGGTGAAACTAATCAGGTCAAATCTTATTTTTTCCAAATAAGTCAAGTTTGATTTGTATGTATATTTGTCTTTGGACTGTATGTTTCAATCCCTGAAATGTATCTTATGCTCAGGTGTTTCAATTTTTTATGCTGTCCATACAGCTTGGATATATTACACTTTCTTTATCATGTTACAAAATTGGACTTGTTTGAAATAGCCTTACAACTACTAAACTATTTTCATGTAAACATTTTCAAAGGCCATTTTTTATTTTCAACCAACTTGAACTATTGCTTTCACATAGCTTTTCATATAGTTAATCGAGATGACTTTAAAGACTATGAAAGAAAGAATCTGCCTTAAAAAAAAATAAATCAGAAATGCTTGAGTGCCAGCTGCAAAAGTGACTTAGAAGGAGGTGCTTACTAAAGCTAATTGGATTTGAATTTGTGTTTGCTTTTCAAAGAGACTTAAGATCTTGGTTTATTTAAATGCTTTCAAAATTTTTTTGGCTCAGCTCAATAATGCTAAAAATGAAGGAAAAGAATCATATAGCAGGTCTAGTAAGGCGTGATTAATACTTCTAATGAGGAATGCTTATAAATGAGGCTTTTGGTCATTATTTATATTCAAAAGATAGGTTCTTAACTGGAAAAGGTGGTCATTCTGTATTCTGTTAGGAACAAAAATAGCTTGATTTTTTTTAATGTTAATTAAAATTAAAATGTTAATTTTTCATGAGAGCTGTAAAATAAATTGAACTGGAAGCAGCTTATACAGGAAATGAAACTTATCAGTTAATTTTATTGTCTAAGGTTTGGCATCTTGGCTGATAAAAGCGAGTCTCACTTATAATTTCCCTTTCGCTTCTCTCAGGGTTAGCCTGTAGAAATTACACCAGCATCGTGTGGCATGAGCCACAAAGGGCTGCTCTGCACCAGATGGACTTCAGAGAGATAATGGAAGCAATATTGTCCCCAGCTTGGCAGCTGTTGCATGGGCTAAGCTGACCAGCTGTACACTGTGGGCTTCGGTGGAGGATATTGGAGCCATAATCTCACGCTTTGTAGGGTTCATGGACTGTTGTGAGAGATGGAGAAAAGCGTCTTTCTCTACTCTCACACAGCAACTTTCCATAAGGTGCAGATAACCACGGCACTGGTTGGGACGGTCTCTTTAGCTGACGTTGTGTTGTTGTAGCACTTCTTACTCTTTTATGGTTGTGCAGCAATTCTACTGTATTCTCAATTCAGAACAGTTTAAAGCATCCAGAACTGGGGATTGTTTGGGAAAAAAAGCAGAGAATGAGAGGCTGATTAATAGAAAGTTGAATAGCAGCAGGAATGGATGCTTTCCCACAGGCTCTCCAAATGTAACTGTGATAAGGTTGCTGGTAGCAATAGCCCAATTATGAAAGGGCTACCCGTCCATCAGTGCTGAAAGGACATTTGGAAAGAGCGGAGGTGGTGGCTGCTCCTTATGACATATCACTGACTGCATTTGCATAATCACTCAGCCAATCTGGAGATCCTATATTAGGAAAATGTCTGGGGAAAAAAAAAAAATGGGTTTAGGCATCCATTATGTTTCCAGTAGTGACAAAATACAGGAAGGTTGGAGGGTAGAACAATAGTTATGAGCCTGAAGCTATATATCGAGCTTAGAGTTTCTTATGGTTAGAATATTTTTATTGGAATTGTTTTGTTTTGTTGATGCGTGACTATATACTATTCCTTGTCAAAAATCACCTGTTGTATTAGTGATCATCTAGAATGAAGTGACATATCTGCCTAGGGAGATTGTGGTTATACTTCTAGTGGAAGATTGCCCTGGGTAGGTAGAAATATCAGCTTGCCAGCTCTACACTGTATGCATTCACAGCTGGCTACAGTGTTTTGGATCATCAGTAATTGGAAATGTGTGACTGCTACAGAAATAGGATATCAAGGGCATTGTATTATCAGGCTTACCTGGAAACACTTTAGCCTTTGAAAATACACCTGTCTTCGCCACCTAGAGAATTTCTGTATAGCCTAAGTTTTTGCAAAATTCCAGTGTTGTTTTGTCCATTTTGCCTATTTCCAGTGTCACAATCTAATGAATAAATAAAAAAATAACCCCAGCATCCCTCACAGAATTACTGTCTGAAATCTGCCGAACTTTTCCTCTTTATTTATAGAGGAGAGAAATTACTGTTGGGTTAATGTACTGAGAATTCAGATGTTCTGGTTCATGGATATAATCTGATTGTGTTTGGAGGGATTTTTTTTTTTGTATTGGTAAAAGGCTTTGTATTTATTAATACTGTTTTCTGGCATATCACAAAACAGAGTCAATTTTCTTTCCTTTGTACTGTTCAGTCATGCCTAAAATACTGAGCTGAAAACTGTTAAAAACAGATACCTATGCACTTCAAAATTTCTACCAGTGATTCTGGTAGATGATGACTACTTCATCTGAACCTTTCCTTTAGGCTACAGATTTTTAATGATACTTGGCTGTTGGTTGTGCAATGATACACTGGCTGTGTAACAATACTTGTTACACTTGGAAGTATCTTATTAGACACTTCACTTGATACTTATTTTAATTGAAAGTCAGTGGTACCCAAAGGGACATATTTTGACATGGTAGTGAGCATATAGTTAAAATTGTAAGAGAAAAGTTTTACAATACTTTTTAAAAATTGTCCTCAGTTTCTGAAGGGTTCTACGAATCCCCTTAAGACCTTCAACACGTTTGACTTTGTATATTGTTGATCATGTGATTACACTGAAATTATTATGGCTCTTTCAATGCTTGCTGGTTCTGTGAGCTCTGAATTGAAGTGATCCCATTACATTTGTTTTCTGTAAAATACATTTGAAGTCACAAGTTACCTTAGCAGAAATCAAGAGGTGACATTTCTTCTAAACTCAAAAAGTAAAGTCTTGTTAGTGGTTTGTTATCGCTTTCATCCTTGCTGCTTGGTGTCTTGGCAAGGTGTGATGACTCATGGTTGTTATAGTTGTCAGTTTGGTATTAGAGCAGAACAGCTTCACAAATGTCCTATTAACCTATCTCATAACCCAGTGCCAAAACACTTTCATCATCTAGTCTATTCTAACACATTAATATAGCTAAAGATTTATCGGTTTATTACTTGGTGCACAAAAGTCAAATGACTTCCTTGGTGTCAAAATTAATTTCCCAGAAATCGTTACCCAAATCACCTCTTCCCATTTCTGTTCCTCCTACTAACAAGAGTTTCTAGCCAGCTAAATTTTGGAAGGGTCCTGTTCCTTTTTATTGTCGTATGTACAATTGCCAGTAGCCTTTCTGTGGTCAATAATATATGTTTTAATCTAATGGCATATTAAAAGTTTAATGGTTTCCCATGGGTCTCTTTTGGGGAATTATTCTAATGTGATTGTACTATTTCTATAATATAATCTTAAAGAGAAGTAGAGCTAGTCTTTCTTCTTCCCATAGGCAAATGCACATAAAAGTTAGAGAAGTGACTCATTGGTTCAATTTAATGCTCAGTTTTCAACAAAAAATTAAATAAACCATGTGGTGAGGCATAAAAATATTCGTTTGCAACTGCTGATTGCTATTTCATTTGGAATGAAGACAGATCAGTTTATACTAGAGCTGCTAATTAAAAAATAGTCATGAATGTAGAACAGAGATAAGTAATAAGATGTCCTAGAAGCTGATTAGATTTAAAGGTGACCTTAAATGGTCAGGTAGCATGGGCAGATTGTTTTATTTGGATACGCATTCGCTTTTGTGTTCTCCCCCTGCCCCCAAAACATTGAGTAATTAAGAGCATGCATATAGAAGAAATTTCAATGATGATTTAAATAATTTAGTATTGCTTATAAGCCACTGCGCCTCTAGTTTATGAGGCTGAATTGTATTACAAAAATAATGTAACATCTATTATTGCTGTTCACAATGCAGTTACAGTCAAAGTAGAAATTACTCTATATTTTCTAAAAGCTGAAATAGTTAACTATGTATACTGTATAATGGTTCACTGTTTAAAAAAGATAATCAAGTGGAACACTATTTTTCTTATTTAAATAGTAATGTTTCTGAATACTTGTATTTCTTTTTTTAATGTAGTTGAATCGCATTAGAGTGTATACATTAATATAAAAAGAGACTGTTTATAGTGTAGAGTATAAGACAGATATAATATGAAAGGGCATGAATTACTAAATTCAGATTGGGAAAATCCCACAAAAGAGAACTCAGGTAAGAATTTGGGTACAGGAATGGTCAGAATGTAATTTATCTTACCAAAAAAAAATACTGCAATTTACATTTTGTTCATTGCTCATTAGAACAGAATGAAGGATTTCCAGAACTTCATTGGAAAACTGAGAGGGCTTTCTACTTTGTGTGTACTTTCTGGTGGCTCACCCAGCTTCACTTCTCAGCTTTGCCTCGTGTGAGCAACAGTCTCATACCTTAGCCTTGTCTAGCCAATCCAGCCCATTATTTCTTAGGAAAAAACAAATATTTACACAGCCAAAGTGAGAGATGGATGGGTTCTGTGGCCCAAAGCTTCAGGATTTCCTGAGGGACAGGGATGGCTGAGGTTCAGGTGGCTGCTCAGAAGCACTCAAAGTACAGTCTTGAAGGCCCTGTCCTCAAGCACAGAATTATCTTCTCTTAATAGAAATACTGTCAAAACCAGCTAGCCCTAGAGCATTTCTGTGAGTGAATAAATCATCATGTTCTGACACGCAAACATCAAAACTGTGGACATAAGTTTCTAATTGGCTCTAGACGGGGATCACAGTGAATCAGCAATTAAACACAAGCTGTCAGTGCAGTCCTGTTGGTTGAAAGTGTAATCCCCGGGTGTACAGACGGGGAAATTGTCAGAAGAGGCTGGGAGATGTCTGCTGCTGTGAATAACAAGGATGAGGGAAATCGCCCATCATCTGGTCTGCCAGTACATCTCATCCAGGTCGCTGGTGAGACTGGCATGGAGCACACGCTGCCTGTCACGTTTCCAAGCGATGTTAGAGAGGGCAAGCGACAAAAAAAATGAACTGAAAAAAAGACTTTAGACGAGGTCCCTGGTTACTTATATTTCCCTGAAGGAGGCGGCCTGGATAGCTCATACAGCCCTGAGGGAGAAGATTCTGGACAATAATTAGGTTTTCCCCTTAGAAAAGGAATGCATAAAAGGAAGGATAGAAATGAATTTTAAACATTGGTCCTGCAAATAAAGCTGTTTTAAAAATTACTATTTAACAACAAAGATAATTAACCACTGAAACAAATGATGAAGAGATGTTTTAAATCGTTCACTTTTCGGTGTTTTCAAATCAATAACATTACCCTTCTGAATGTTATCTTTTAGCCAAACATGAATTATTTGGCTCACTTTATGGATAAGTAGGTGAAACTTAATGATCTGTGCGCAGGTTGTATTAAATGATCGAATGGTCCCATCTGGCTTTAAGCTCTAAATTCACTTAATGAGTGAATAACATTAATATCCACAGAACTTTATCAATTTGAATGTTGGTTCTCTTCAAAAAAGCTATGAAAGTTTCTGATGAGGTGGGGAGGGGGGGAAGAACCCCACCTTCCCATCCGTGCTTCACCCTTCTTTGAGGCGACTTCAATTTCTAATATAAACCTTAACGCAGCTCCTTGTGCTGTTGGTTGGAGAATATTACCAGATTAGTGTCAGATTCTAATTCTTCTTATTATGTTGGTAATTACACTTTCACCTAGATTATATGGTACTTCTTATTTTTAAGATGTTTACAGAACAGTGCCAAACAAGCTAACATTTTCTAGATATTGGCTACTTCGGGCTGATTCCTTTTGCTTGCTTATTTTGAAGCTTCATCTAAAATATCCGAGCCAGTTCCCCTCCCTCTCCCTGGTGACAAAAAGTATTCCCGATGAAGTGCCAGCGCTCCCTAAGAAAAAGTAGCGCTTTGGAGAAAAGGTTTAAAGTTGAAAGTCTGCACCTGCTCAGCCAAGATGTCTTAACATTTGTCAATGATTTTCTCCGTGCTTTGCGGCTGGCCCAAGCGTGCTTCAGTCTGGGGCTGCAGGGATCAGGCCGTGCTTTCCTTCCCGCTCTTCTGTAATGGCAGGCGCTGCTGGGGCGTTGCTGCTCGATGGAAAATGAGGGTTTCTCCCCATAACTCCCTCAGCAGCAGTCTTCGCAATGAGCGGAGCGACAGCCGTTTCGGTGAAAAAGAGACTTGTAAGACGTGAGGTGGGATGCAAGCGGGAGTTGGTGGCTAGTGGGGAGGAAAAGTGGATTGAGCAAAGGAGACGATGATCCCCAAAGCCCTTCCTTTCCACTGTAGTGGGATCCTGCAGAGAAAAGAGATTATTTTGAATTGTGCAGTCCACTTCACTTTTGATGCATCTTTACTTTTTTATGTCTTAATGCTAAATCCTGTTTCAATGTGACCTTTACAACTAGTATCTAATGTATGTTCTACATGTTCCAGCAGGTGGTGGCAGGGGTTGGTAGTGTGGGTGGGGGGAAAAATGGCAGATTCTGCCAGTTCACTGAAACAAGAAGGCGGTTGCTACCTCTGACCCTTAGGTAGCAAGGAAAAGAGGAAAAATGGGAGGAAATTTTGTGCGACACGAGAGAAGTCTACAGCAGAAGAAGTGGAGGAGGTTTGAGATTGTTTTCATATTATCTTGTTATTAACGTCTTTACCAGGAAAGCCGGTGGGCAGTCAGAAGAGTGAGGTTTGTGCACTGCTTGGCTGTACATTCCCTCCATAGGGAAAATCACTTATGCACCAAAAAATGGACTTTAAATTAAACACAAATCTATTAGCTGTGTTTATTGGCTCTTTTAGAAGAAATTATGGCATTACTTCAGCAACATGTACTGAAAGGATTATTTAGGAATAAACATTTCCTTTTATTTTGGGAAGTTGGGATCTTGTAATTGCCTGTAAAGGAGTCAGATAGTGTGACAGGGTCTAAGTCTGTTGGATCTGTCTGGTTTACACCTAGTGCTGGATTTGAGAGCTTTTACTTCCTAGATACTCAGCACTAGCTGTCTCATGGAAATAAAACTCACTTCCTAGCTTTTCAGCACCGCACAGTCACCTTTGCTGTCCCGAGTTAGCTCAAGTAGTAGTTTTTATGCTTATTTAAATATATTTGATATATTAAGTTATGTGCTTGTATGGCTTATGGAACTCTGTGCAATATTTTCTGTGCCATTTATAATCAGGTATGTTGTGTGGCTGTGCCAGATTTACTGAGTTCAGATCAGTTGGAGTTTTGTTGTAGTGGGTTATGTGTGTGTGTGTGTATTTGTTTTGGTGGCTTTTTTTTATTTGAACAAACTTACGAGGATGCTGCTAACTACGTAATGTGGACTGATGCAATTTCTGGTCCCTTCACTATTGCCCTATTTTTCTCTGAAAGTAAGAGTGTATGTTAAATGGAGTTTTTGCATGACTTATGAGACTGAGGGTGAAAAAGATGGAGAAGAAATTAATAATATGAGTATTATAACGTAACATAGAAACATCATGCTTAAATCCACCTAGTTTAGAAAGCATGGGTCTCTAACATTTCAGTAGTCTCTTCCCCTTTCCATCCTGATTTGCTATCTTAAATTATAAGGGAAAAGTGGCGCGGCACTACTTTTGTCAATACTTTTTACTTACATTACATGTGAATTAGATGTAGGTTAACACTTTGACTGTAAACATAATCCATCTACAAAGTTCCTCAGCTTTATCTTTTTGCATTTCTGATAAAGCTGTAGTTCGGAATAAAAGAGATTTTAATGGCTGCCGAGTCATTTACATGAGGCGCTACAACCAAATTCTGTCATTTATATTATGCAAATTATCTGTGCTCTTTTATCCTTGGTAACTCTGAACAGATTAAATGGACTTTATGGATTTATTTTTAAAATGGAAGCAGATGTAAAGTCAGTGAACGTGCATGCACATGCAAATATTAATACTGTCTAGAGTCAGTAGTTCCTACTTTTCAATGTTAGATGCATGCTGAACATCCTATGTTAAATTTTATTACATCATTTATAGTATGAAATTGCTAGGATATAACTGAGATGACTTCCTGCCATTAAATGTTCTATGGCTTTTTGGCAGGAGTTAGGGGTGTTAACCTCAATCGTCTGGCAAAAAAATCCTGCTGTGATAACTGTACTGTCTATTTAAATTGTCCTCATAAGATTTTACCCAAGTTTCTCATCTCTCTGTAAAATTATAATGTTATTGGCCCAGAATGAAGTTCAGTCCCAATGGGGTACGCACTGTAGTAGTGGGCGAGAGATCTCTTTATCAGATTGCTTTGAAGAATTTGTGATTGAGAGTGCTGTATAAATATAAGCTGTTGGTACCAAAAATAAATCAGTAATTAGAACTGATGCGAGTGAGGCAAAGCCACGTGAAATTCAAAATTTAATTTGATACATGAATATTTTAAAGCAAATATGAACATGTGCTTGCTTTGGACTGCATTAGCTCTGGGCAGCAATTTGTTGTTGTGGTAGAGGAAATGAAGGGTTTATAAGGAACTGCCAAGACCATTTTTGCTTAAAATATCCCTGCACTTTCTACTGTACATCAGTGAAGAGCATGATATAGGTTGTTTTATGCAATGCTATATATTGAAGTCGACCCAATAATTTTCCTGGAACAAGATGAAGGGGAGTTTTATTGTACCTATGTTTAAAACCGTGAATAACAGTTTTATAGGAAATTTTCAGTCCTTTGTGCTGGAGATTTGAAGCTGACAGGGATGCAGGGGAAGAACTGAGATAGCCCCACAGTAGCTCCAAAGGAGGCTTTGTGGGCTGCCGTTGGCACGAAGGCTTCTCAGCCCTTCCCCTAAATGCATCGACTACTTCTGTGCCAGCTGTGCAGAATGGTACTTATTCATTTAATTTACTGTGGTGTATTTCACTTATTATCTAAAAAGGTATTTAGCATGTGCCAAAACTCCACTGATTGCATTACAGTGTGTTTTGGGGGTGGGGGAGTAATTTTAACCACAAACTGAATCTACTTTTCTTTTTCCTTTAAATTCCATTGTCTGGTCAAATTGGAAATCTTGGTTTTATTTTTAGCAGGCAATTGTGAATGGCAGCTGTTTACTGTGAGAACATCAGGGCTTTTCAGGAATCTTTAAAGAAAAATACCAAGCTGTTTAATCATACTTCATTTTGTTTGTTGCTAGTAATTTTTAGCTTGATACGGTTTTGTGTGGGGACAGGTAGGGAAGCAAAGCTGGTTTTTAAGTTGAGTAGTTGTTTTTTTTTCTGGAGTGACTTTATAGAAATATAAGTAGGTGCCTTTTGTATGTAACTGGCAAGCTATTCATTATGAGATTTTTAAATTATATAATTTGCCTTATCTATGATGGATTTCATTAATGGCATGGATTTGAGTAGGCAAAACTATGCATGTCAAACAATTGTGTTTCTATTTTTTTGTGGGTTACTTGATGAAAACTCCTTCTCTTTCCAGCAATGCCTCCTAGCCGTGTTAAGGAGCAACACTGTAGACATCTATTGCAGATTTGTTAACCTGTGTTCTGCTAGCGTCTTCTGCAGTGCGTCCATAGTACTTACAGAGACCTGAATTTGTGATCAAGACTGAGATTCAAGATGAAAAAATTCCTTTCCTGCCTTTCACACAAATGATGTTTCTGAATTTGGGTGGAACAGTTAATGTTTCTGTGCCTCAGTTCTTCTAACCAAACATACATCTCTTCATCTGCTTCTCATTTCTGCTGAAGCTGCAGGAATTCAGTCTCAATGAGTGCAATATAAACTGTATCCAACTCTGTGTGTGTACGTACCTACCAAGGTGTGAATTGCAGCTGATCATTTTGATGCGCTGTAATACAAAGCACGTCAGATCTAGAGTTAAGAGTTGGGGGACAGATTACAGGTATGGTCAATACTGCACTTCTGTTAAAACATCCACATCCAGCAATGCATTCCGTGAGCTGCAGGTAGTAAAAGCGCTGAGTGAGACAGTCACGCTTAGAAGAACAATGAGAAGTTAGCTTTGACTTGTTTGTTACTGAAGTTCTTCAGTATTTTTGAAAAGGAACGGCGGATCATACCAATTCTGCCGTCGTGTCTGTAGGAATGGTTATACAAGGTGCAGTATAGGAACTTCTGAAACTATATTTCAGGTTCAGGAATTATATAGATTTATATATCACAGACATGTAAAAAAGCAAATTTTGCTGTGTCTGAAGAAAGAATTGGAAATCAAAATATCCTGAAATCAAGATGCGGTTGCTAATAGTTGCTTCAGGCTTGAAGACACTTGACTTCGCCTACGTAAAGTGCTCTGGTGTCTGAAAAGCTGGAGTTCAGGAGAGCCTGACTGAATTCATCAGGAGAATGCAAATATGTTTAAAAAGCAGGTAAGGTGCCCCGTTTGAGGTTCCAGGAAGGGCAGATTCCTGTACTGCCCAAATTTGGAAATAGGTGATTGCCTAGCTTGAGGTGATAGCTTCTGCAGTGGACCTTATTTCTGTTGTGCCACTTGTGCGGGATTATTTTTTCTATGCCATTAAGAGACATCCTCCTCCCGCACCTCCCTGGGAAGTTGCCTAGACGAGCCACAGCACAACTCTTGATTTGGCAAATAGTTCTTATTTCTTAGTGTCAAGCCTCTGCAAGCCCGATGCACAGCTGAGTGATGTTGGGGCTCATCTTGAGGTCTGTAGGAGCCACCACAGGCAGGCCAGGATGGAGAGCGGGTGTCTGCCATGGGCTGTCTAAAGAGGCTTGACAACCACGCCAGATCTGCTGGGAAACCAGCCTGACTTGCAGACCGTGAAGTGAGGAAATCAAGATGTCATAAGAATAATCCATCTTGGAAGAAGGTGTCGCCGCTTCCCAAGGAATTGCTGTGTGTGCAGCTGCCCGCGATGTATTTTGCTGTGCAAGGGCTATCAGAGCGATCGCTCACTGATGTGCTGACATCTCCGCATTTGGCAGTCTGCAACATCTCAACTGAGTTGGATTTAAAACATCCCAGGGTTGTCCAGCTTGAAACAATTTTGGGTTCTTTTCCTTGACTCACTTGTCTTTGCCTTCCCTCTTCTTTCTTATTTTTAGTGGGAATTCTTAAGGCCAAGGATATTACACTTGAAAATAAGGAAAATTACCCCTTTGAGCATTGGACTGATGGTCCTGGCCTAGTATTTTATCTAACCCTTTAATTACAGCCAAGGTAGTGTGGAGAACCTTAAAATATTTCTATCACTTTATCACTTACTGTGAGAAGCTTTCTGAGCAAGAACTCTGTAAATTTAATCTTTTTAAAAAAAAAAAAAAGCTACGCAGTAAATTAAAACTGAAAGAATATAAACATGCAAACATGGAATGGTGGGAAAAAATCGCAAGTGTTTGAATCCAGCAAAAGAAATGGCAACTTCCCACCCTGCAATGACCTTTTCTTTTGAAAATATTCTGCTTGCTAGCAGGAGTAATTTGTAGTCTCTAAAAAGATAGTTTTATCCAAAGTCTAGTTCCAAAGAAAGAAAATGCAAGGGTTCAGACGCTGCTGCTTACTCTTGATATAGGCTTGAATTTGTATGGCTGGCTTTAATGAAACTCACTCAGCAGGCATCCTACCATTGTAGCTTAAAAGCTAAGCAAATGTGTTACCTTTAAGGCTGCTGCAGTCTTTCATTTGTCACAGAAACCAACAGTTAGTGTAATGCAAGATAAGTAACTACTTCTCGCGTGTTTCATTTTACATGCCATGTGCATACTGTTTACAAAACTTGTGATTTTTCTGAAGGATAACTTTATTGTACAGCTGCTCGCATGGCATATGCGATTTGTCCTAGTCTCCCGATACAAGCAAGCCCATTTTTTGACCTGTCTTTCCACGTGCAGATTAATAAAGGTGCTTAGTGATCTGGTGAAAGTCAACATTTTTACTGCTGAAAACCTGATGGGGAAACACCGTTTTGTTCATATTTGAAGTACAGGGTGAGCAGCAATCATGGGAACCAATGCAGAACTATCTCCAGAAGCTGTCGTAACTTCCAGTTTCTTTTGCAGCGGAAGTCAAAATGACAATAGCTGTGTAAATCTTGATCAATCATTTTGTTCATATCAAAATGAATTAAGCCGCTTTTCTGCAGTGGTTCTTGTCAGTATCTTTGCAGCTGACAGTGCTAGTTAGACTTAAAAAAACCTAATAAATACTGTCACTAGAAGATGATTGGCATCCTTAAAGGTAAACATTTAAAGGCCTTTTTAAATCTGAAAGCTGTTGTTGCTGTATGCAGATAGAAGTTTCTCCTGCAGACAATGATGGCTGGTGTGAATGTTGGCTCAAGAAGAGAAGGCTTCTACACAATGGAAGTGACTTACCAAAAATCCATATACGCATAGCAATTAAGAGGTTTGACTTTCTTGACTAGCATGGCAGTAATTTACTGTCAAACAGATTTATTTGTAGAGAAAAGGTGTGCGAAATCATGGCCAGTAATTTTTTTTTCCTGAATTAATAAAACAAGAACATACATTATCTGCTAAATTAAGGGCCTCTGAATCTTTGACATTGTTCCTTGAAAATCCCCAGGTAAATTAACACTGAGCAACTGACACACCTTCAGGTAAGGCACCAGGACTTCTGCTTATAAATCAAAGATTTTCTGTCCGGAAATTACTGTGCATATTGAAAATCAAAGGAAATTAACTTTCCAAGCTATAATGGATATTGTTGAAAACCCTGCATGGAGGTGATGTCAGGATCATATTTCCCAAATGTATATTTGCAGCAGCATGAGTCAATTTTTAAGTAAGCATGCTGCTAGGTAGTCTAGGAGGCTGTCTTGATCCATACCTGACCCTATGAAATAAAACTGATTCATCATGTAAGAGCTTTTAAAATTTGGCCTTTCCAACTAACAGGTCCATAATCCTATTGAGAATTTCAATATGCATAATTGCACAATAGGACAGTATTGGTACTAGAGACGATCAATTATTTAGGACAGTTTAGTACTGCTTATGCTTTTAATGAGTTTCCTCAGCTGGACCCCTGCAATCTTACAAGACTATACTCATTATAAGCAAGATCTCTGCAATGTGTTTTAAATATATTTTCATGAATGCATTTTCTTGGGGCTTTGGGTTGGATTTTAGCATTCTTTCTTTCCCTTCAGTCTAAAACAAACAAGAAAAATTTTGAAAATTAAATTAAATTTTTTTTTGAAGACACTCAGTTAAAAGGTGCAAACTGAGGTTACTTTGACACTGTGTCCTTTCTCTTTCCATCCTGCTGGTGGGTTTTCACATTTGGGTATTCCAGTGCACGGTGCTTATGTAAACACCATGGTTGGTTTGGTAGATAATCTTCAAGGTTTTTAGAGGACTTACTTGAAAGTCATTGACAGAGTAAAAAAAAAAAATAGAATTATATGCCGTAGTATTATGGAATAATATTTCTGCTTGTTGTTGAACTTTTTTTGATGTGTTGTTATAATCATAGTGAGAATAGGCAACCTAGTGGAACATATGAAATGATGGAGAGGGTATTCAGATGGCAGTTGTGCACTGACCAAGTCTGCCGTTCAGCCTGGCAATGGCTTTTCTCGTTGTCTTGCTGATAGCAGCTGCTCTATTTTCTGTGGGTCTTCTCTCTTTGCAAATTCTTGTTGCTTATGTATAAGGTTTGGGAACTGTCCTTTTTTTTTGTTATTGTTGTTAAAGGTTTGCCAAATGAAATTCTAAACTGTTGTATTAGATGACTATGTAGTCTCCTTTAAAGTATTTTCATATTTGAGGGAGCAATTTAAACTGATTTGGAGAAGATGCTGAGCACCAGGATTTATGTGGGAATGTCACAAGTGACAAGCCTTCCCTAATGAATTGCTTCAAAAGAAAAGTACCACCTGTCTGACATTATTCCAGACTTAGTTAATTACCCCGTATCACTTCTGACAACTGCAGAAAAATCAGAGACTGATGTTTCTGACCTCTAATCTGAAGAGATCTTTCCATCTTGATGTTGTTTTAATCAAATAGCACAAGGTCTCAGTATTACCAAGTCACAGCTGCCAATCAAGAGGATTGCATTCTGCATGACAGCTCCAGATTCTCTTCATCAGTATCGTGTTGCTTTCACTCCCATTAAAAATTGTGACAATTCTAGTCTTTATTTTTATATTATTTCTTTAAAGAGAAAATTAATATACATTTTTCAATAAGCATACCTACAAAGCATCACAGGCTTTTTGTTTTTTTTTTT
>VUYV01000070.1:1794778-1941641 GCA_008711295.1 Anarhynchus alexandrinus
TTTCTTGTAGGCTTGTAAAATAAATGCTAAACAATCCCTTTTGCTCCCAACCCTTCTGCATATATGAGAGCCATCAGGAAATATAGATTACCTATAATGCAGGCCTAACTGCTTGAAATTTTACCTAGTTTGAACAAAATTATTTCTGATCACAATTTTAACCTTTTTTTTCATGAAACCATTTACGACTATTTGAAGTTCTTTTTTTATATACTTGAAAAATATCTCTCACCCTGGAATATTTCATATAAAAGTATAAATGATTCTGTGATGAACTGAATAATTAATTGAGTCTAACTATATTTGAAATTATTGGAAAGGAGCGTATGTGTCTCTATGGCAACTTTCTCTTCTGTAACATTTCCTCTTAATGTGAAAATTCGATAAAGTCTATACTTAACTAGTTGAGGTTAAATTAGGAAGATATCCCAAATGTAAAGTCTGTTATGTATTGTGAGGCAACTGGTATTTCTTGTAGAAATGAACACAAACTTGTCTTCAACAAACTTGCCAACAACCAGGAAACGCTACGTTTGATGACAGTTGTGCAACTGTTCATTTTTCCCGTTGCTGCTGAGCATTTTGATACAGCTTTTAATTGCACAGTGACATAGTGGTGCTCATTCCCACATAATCTCAATGATTCACAAACGTTGGTCAGTCTGTTTTTCACTCTGCCTACAAGGTGATGTGGTATTAATATCTCTGACAAATAAGCGACGGCATAGAGCTATCAAAGTTAGAATTACATGTTAAATTTGGGATCCATCTTAGAGGCAGCTGTAATCATTTTTTTTCAGAGCAATTAGTGCTGTGGCTTTGAATGTTTCTAGGGCATAATTTTGTGGTAGATGTGGTGTGGGTATGTGTCTTTGTGTGTTGTTACCAGCTGTGCTTGTAATCTTTGCCACTGGGGTTAAATTCATAGGAATTTGGCATTCTCTCAATAGACTAACCAGTGGAATGGGCACAAAATATCCCTGAGGGTGATCTTTTGCAGACATTTGAGAATGAAGGAACAGGGCGGTTTAGGGTATTGGGCGGTCAGGGATCTGGGCCTGATGTTGCTTCTCCGATTTTGCTGTGATTCCCCCTTCTACCTGCAAGCCCCTCCTGTGGTCTACTTTCATGTCCATCAGCTCACCAGTCTGGGTTCTGCTCTCCAAGTTCTTGCTCTAGGACATCTAGTTTCTCCTCTGTGGATTTTCATCAAATGTAAATTCAATTAATTTTCATGAAAACTTGTGTGGTTTTGTGGCTTGGGCTTTTTAGTTTTGTGTTGGTTTTTTTTGGNCTCTGTTCTTTGCTGGTGTTCATGGTATTTCTTTTATTTTTAGCTCACCTTCCAGGACCATTATCACCTTTTGTTCCACACTATTGTGTGTTTGAAGGAAGTGTTGGAATAGAGAAATAGCAGGACAGGTTCTTCACTTTCTGTGTTCACTGCAATAGGAGCCAGTAAAAGTTACAAAAAAGTGATTTCTTTTTTTTCTTTTTTTTTTCTGATCACTCCCTGGTGCACTGCCACATGCTTAGTACTTAAATACAGTTGCCAGGTTCTTCTGATGATTGCAACTTCTCCCATTTTAGGTATTTTCTTCCTCTTTCTCCTCTCACAAGGACTAGGAAGGACGTGTCACAACCAGGCACACTGGATTTCCCTGAGACTCCACAGACACATTGATATCGCTCAAGAAAATAGCTATAAGATTAATATTTTTGACAGGAGAAAATCTTTTCCATAGTCTGACTCTCAAAAATACCTAAACTACTCTTAACTATAATTTTAAAAATAGAAGTAAAAACACAAGTATAGACATTTCAGCCAGACTAGGCTGTATTTGATAAATGGGGTAAAATGGAAACCTCATGGTAGTGTCAATGTCTTCTAAGTGTGTCTTATCCAATCAACCCTGTTCATAACAGTCATGCTTTTGGGGCATTTATAGCTTTACAAAGGAGAATCTTAATCTCCTTCGTAATGACTAAGAAATCAAGACTAAAACAATTGGCTTTGAGTTGGATGCAGCAGCTGAAACACAGAATTTAAACGGCTTAACATGTATTTTGTATTGTCAGAAGGAATTCAGATGTTATGATTTTGTTGTTTGGTTTTTTTAACTGCAAAAAAAAAAATAATCCATCTCATGTAATAACATTATGCTGTTACAATTACTCATAGTTCAACACCAGTTAGAAGGTAAACTTTTGTAAGCTATCCTGTATGCTGCCTCTGGATGCAAATTATCATTTAATTGAATACTTTTGGTCTTTCACATGAATCTTTATCTTTTATTCACCTCTATGATCATTTCAAGCATGGAATGTTCACTGTCACACAGCATCTAAAAGAGGGTGGGTGCAAAAGAGAAATTTGGATCGGAGAAGTCTGCTGTATCTCATGCAGTGGGACAGGTAGCTAATGTTTGCTAGTATCTCCTGTAGTCAAGCTTCTTGATAGTTGTAGAAACATTAGCTGTTAAACAGCTGTTGCATCAGAAATATTGGAAGCACTTTCAACCTTATGTTTATACTTCATGCACTATTTGACAAAAATATTTTTATATTGTTCAGATGGGGGGAACCTACCTTATTGTTTATACAATTAATACAATGGGATGGTGTTAGTTATGCAATCATGTTTGTTAGTGTGTTGGTCATGTTAATCATAGACTTTCCAGTATTATGTGACTTGCTGTGCATTTCTTCATGTTCTTCAGTTTGTGTTTTCAAGAAATCAACTTTGTTCAGTCTGTTAATATAGCTAGTGTTACTTATAGTGAGAGAAACTTACTGGAAATATAAGTTCATTAAATCAATAACCTGGGAAATGAATCAGTTTAGGTTAACTTTGTCTTCGTTTATTTCCAAACGTGTTCATTAGAATGCAGTGAATGGCAATTTTGAGAGTGTTTAGGATGGAAGTATCCTGGATAACCAGAGGGGAGAGATTCTGGAGCTGCTACTTCTGTTTTCTTGTAAAAACTATGGAAATTTGGATTTCAATCCTTTCCTCAGATGGCAAAGCAGTCATCTATGTTTGCCTGACTTCTGTGGCCAGTCTTGGAGAAGGCTTCCTGTGGGTTAGCTGGGTTGGTGAAGTGGCTGTTCAGCTATTACTTATTTTTCAGAAAACATTAAAGTGGCTGTTCTTCAAATTAGGTAGTAATGAGGTTCTCCTCCCAACAGCAGGTGTTGAGCTGTAATTGGCCATTACTATGTCATGTTTTGCTTGGAGACTTTGAGAGGATAACAAAGCTATTTTCTATCAGTACAAGTTGGCTTTTATTACTAGTAAGGGAGAAGTCCAAACCAGGTCAGGGTGGTTATGGAGGTAGTGGCTTATTTTCCTGGGTGAAACCAATTAGGTTCCTTGACTTCAGAGCTCATATTTCAGTGTCAAATACTTGATTGTGTGAAGTCACTGGAAACTTGATTAACATACAAATAAGTTAATTTTTTCCTAAAAACTGAAAAAAAAAAAAAAAACAAAAAAAAAAAAAAAAAAAATCCCCAAACCAAACTCTGGAGCTTTTTTCTGTGTTTAAGTAATTTGAAAAACAAGCAACCAAACAAACCAACTTGTTTTTTCCTTTATGAGTAATTTGGTCATAAAGTGTAGTTTTGGGCTACATAAATGTAATGAGTGGACCCTGCAATTCTACTCCTTTATTAGTTTCCAAACATCACTTAGGACATGATTCCTGTAGCCTCAGATATAAGGACAGTGCCATAAAGCTATGGAATGAAAATACTGAATAAACTGCTTTCCATAAGGTACAGACAGGACACTGAATTATAAATACTGATGTCTTTGTTTATACAATTCAGAGCAACAGTGTAGTAGTGACTTGCATTAAAACTGTTTTCCTTCATCACAGTGATGAGGTTTTTAGTTTGCACCTCTGAGCATTACTTTAAAAGTATCATTTTCTGTATGTAAAGACATACAAGGATCTGCAGCGAGTAGCTATCCCAAAGTGAGTTCTGCATGTGGTTTGCTTTTCAAAACAGTGGGGTTTACTGCATTGTTACTACAAGTTCACATGAGAGACGGGTGGAAATGGGCCACCCTGACGTACTGTACCAGTGATCTTGGCTGAACCTGTAGATGACTGGGTCCAGGTCCACGCGCACCACAGCTTGCTTCAGCAGAGGAGTTCCTTGCATTCTGAAATTTAGTGGCTGCATTGATAACAGGATGGGAGCTTATTTTTCTCCCTGTTCCTGTCAGAGAATCCGGAGTAATGATAGCATGCTGAACATAAATAATAAATCTGGTAATAAGGTTGAGGGTTTCTTTTCTGGATCCAGGATTTGAAAGGGGGAGGAGGAAGCTAAACTAAAACCAGACAATAAGTGCTGGACGTGAGGAGATTTAAGAGCCAGTTGCAGATCCCTGCTGTGCTTTAGGAACCTAAGCTTGCCCAGTCCCTAGCAAGGGGGATCTTCTGCCTGGGTCTTCCTCAGGTTTTCCGGTGAGGACTGTTACCTTGAGATAGCCCACAGGGACACAACAGAGGTGTGTGGGAGTTAAGGTACACAACCAGCACTGAATGGCAGAAGTTGATGGATGTTGTCTCTTAAGGCAGAGTGAAAAGACAGCAATTACCTATCTTCGTAAAAGAAAGGGTAAAATCTAGGGGGTTTCCAGTCACTGAAATGTGCTGTGGCATGGGCCCTGTTGCATGGCAGAGCAGAACAAGAGGTGGTTACTGTTCATCCAACTGTTCTCATACTTCTTTGGTATGACAATTTTTTGACCCAAGACATTCTGAACAATGTCTTCAGTGCTCCAGTAATCCTTTGATGGTACTAGTCAGAATGATAATTCAGTAAATAAAACTACTTTCATACATCCTGCTGTGGGATTGTACTGGCAATCATGTGCTTGGAGAATATGCATATCTAAATGTTTTCAGTAGATGAAGCAAAAATTACTAGTCTTATTAATATATTTAAAATTTTCCGAATTTGGTATGCATCTATGTTGATCAGTGCTTTGTTCCTTCATGCACCTGCATATTTAGATAGCTTTTAGTCAGCCAGACCATGCCTAGAAGAAAATTAATGGACCTTTCTTCACAGCACAAGTAAGATTTGAGTACGATTTTTATAATTTCAGTTCAAATATTCTTTCTTCTTAATGACATAAATATATTTTCAAGTCTGAGATAACTTGTTAAAACTGTGGGTAGTATAAGAGAAGGGAAAACAGAAAGCTGTGCATGAAGATAAAATCTATATGAAACAAAATAAAATGGCTGCAGGAAAACTGAAATGCAATTAAGAATGTTTGTGTTTACTAAAAAAAATATCAAACTAACCTTCTTATTTTTTATACGTGATGAAGACACCATTTGTTGACATTTCTGAATTTTGCTGATATATTACTTCTACTGAAGCTTGCTTCTGCTAGAGATTTGATTATATGTAGTTAATAGAATATGAATGTCTATACCCTGAGGTTCCTGGGAATTATTGTTTACTATATAGAATATTCATTAATATAATATATATAATGCCATGGAAAAGGAAACACTTTTTTCTTTCATGTGTTGCTTTTACGCAACACCAAAAAATCTTTAAAGATTTAGTAATGTGTCTAAAAGTTTATAATAATGGTATTTCAATAGAAGATGGATTCAAGAGGCCTTTCAGTCCAGTCATATTTATAGTTGGAAAACTTATATCTGATCTCTGATTTTTTTTTTTAACAGGAGTGTTATCCTTGAAAACTGACACGTGCAGCCTTTTTTAATTTTTATTTATTTATTTATGAATTGGGAGGAAGTGACTTTGTATGAACAAATTCTTCTGTTATGATCTCATATCTGATATTTTACTAATTCTCTCTGAAAAGTTGAATCTTATGGGTCTCTATCCCAGCTAGTTTTATTGGGGCTCCTCCCCTTTCCGGTAGAGGTACAGCAGCTTGAATTTTATTCCAACTGATTGTTTCATTTTATTTTATTTTAATGGTGTAGAAATATCTTTGGAGAAGCTGCAAATATGTTGTTGATATTTAACGATCGCAGATTTTTTTCCCCCATGACATAAGCTGATGAGAAGCTGCAGATCAACTTTTTTCACAGAAAATTTCTAAATTCAACTAATTACATTGAATATCAGCTCTAATTAGGCCTGGAAAAGGAAGCACTTTGGGAACGGGGTAAAAAGAAACCATGATTATTTAGCATATTCTGATACAGCCCTGCAAAAAGAAGCTAAGAAGCAGAGAGATGCTGCTATGGTAATATACATGCTAAACATGCATAATTTTAGCAAGTATGGTCATGAATTGCTGGAAGCAATAGGTTACAGACAGTGAACGCAATCTGGTTTTCAATGTCTTTTTTTCACTCCTTTTTAATAGTTTAGATTTCTTGACCTGTGAGAGAGAAGCATTCTCAATTTTCGTGTAATGAGCAACACAGGACATCTGTGAAATCTACCTGCTTGATTGCCTTTCATTTTTAGAGGTTCACCTTGTGTTTCTCCATAGGAGGATGACACAAGATGGATAAGGATAGCCTGTGGGATTGCGAATTAAAGATTTATGATATGGTGTTAAATTGTGTGTGGAAATCTAGTTCCCCTTAGTCTTGATAGTCCCTCATGTAACCCAAGGATTTTGTAAGATCACATTTCCTCATTGGAAAATACTTTAAGAAAAAATTGATGACAGCATAGAAAAATATTCTTGCCGAAATATGGACTTCATATATGGACTTCTGTTTTCCCTGATCCAAACACTTGTATTAGTACAGTTCTTTGAAAAATGGACATTTGCATTGAGCAGACAGCTGATTTGGGGGTTACTTCTGGGCTTGGTGTGAGATGTTCAGATAAGCAGATCTGTAGGTATTTGAGTCCTAGTTAAGCTCCAGCTTTCTCTTTGACTTCCTCCCGTTTCCTCCTGTATAGGAATGACATTGATTTGAAGTGAACAGAAAATGATCACAGGCTTCTGTAACGATCACCAGATGTGAGGATCTTAGTTTATTTGTATAAGAGCAGTAACATCAAGAAAAGGTCATGATAAATCTGGGCCTTCTTTGCTATTAAGTCATTTTTTTCTGTGTCTGGATTCCTTCAGGCACCCAGACCTTGAGACCAGGTGAGAGTTCTCAGAATTGTGTGTTCTCTAGATATTTGCTAAAAGCTCCTAAAGTCCATTAAAAAAAAAAAAAAAAAATTGGTTTTAGTGTAATTTCAAGCACCGGTAGGAAACTACATGTCTTCTAGAGACTTAAACACTAAATTTTCTCATGTGAATGGCTATTAAGTTTTCTGAAGTATAATCATTAATTGGGAAGAAACTTTTTAGGAATTTAGATATTTTGAATCCAAGAAGAGTATTTTTTTTTTCAAAGATATATCAGTGACACAAAAAACCTGTTTTATATTTCATATTTACTTACATTTAATTTTTTATATTTTTAATATTTTAAAGGATTCATTAAATTTTAACTACAAAATTCTTTTTGAAAAGTTGAAAATATATCTGTTGCAAATATATGAAGACAGATTAACCCTAATTCTTACCTTTTTATGCTAATAATAATCTCAGTAAAGACAAGAGACTGAAAAGGCACAGAAATTTAACTAGCTTCAGTCTCTTGAAGCTGAAAGACCCCACTCAGAGACGGAAAAGATAAATCTGTTTGATAAAGAAGGAGTTTCCCAAGATGCCAAAACTGAGATTTTATTCCAAGCATTTTCCTTTCAAGGTTTGCCTTATACATAAATTTAGATTACTTCTGAAAAATGTCGGGTTTCTTTTAGTACATGTAATTTGGTAGAATAGTTGCAATTACTACCCATGCTAAAACTTTAATGAAATAACATCCTGTAGTGAAAAAAAACAAAACTGCTTTTAATTATATATCAGGAATGTGCATTAGCTAGTCTGTTTTAAATAATGCTGAAAGCCTGCAGTCCTAACAGGACAGATGGCTGAGTAGCTTCATAATTTTCAATCTTTTTTTTAAATAAAGATGTCATATGTTTATTGATGATACAGTACCTAAGTGATACTGGTGCATCATATCTACATATTTGTTGTTGTAAATCAGTGCAGCAAATTAATCACCATAATAATTCTTAATTTTTGAAGTTATGGTATGACAGGTTTTGACATAGGGAGCCAAATTCTCTTGTCTTTTCATATTGGCATGAACTGAAATTTTTCACTTAGTTTCACTAAGATGGTTTCAGATGTATTGCAAACAAAGTTAGACAAAATAAGGGCACAATAAATTCTGTATCCACTTCAAAAATGCAGTTTATAAGGGCTGAATTAATGGGAATGTTTTATAGTTAGGAAAAATAGCTATTTAGTAAGTGATTAGTTAAAAGGTTACTAATTTTGGCACTGTTAAATTGTATACATCTGCTTAAAATGCTGTTCTTAGCTTTTGGAGGTCTTTGTTTATGAGCAGACTACAAAATTTTTCAACACATTAATCATCCACAATTACTCAAATTTCAGTGAATAATTATTAACACATTGAGGATTTGCAAATATTTGTAGTTCTTCATTCATATTTTGAAATTACCAGTACTAATTCCTCATCTCAAAGTCAATTTTGAATTAGCCAGCATAATATGTATTTCCAATTATGTTTTCAGAGCTGCATTTTAAGCTGTAAAATTCAGCTGGAGTTTTATACACACAGAAAATACAAAATTGAGAGTTTTTACCTTGTTCCGTTAGGAGTACTTGCAATGGTAAAGCTTGAGTGCCTAAAAATTAGTAGTACAAATATTTCATCAAATTGAAGTTTTGAATTGGAGTGAATACTTATGGTACTTGTACTTGTTTCAGTATGACTGATACCTTAGCAACTCGCATTTCTCTCTTGATTGATATGCTATCTGGTGGCGTCCCAGGGTAATACTAAACTGCTTGCAGATCTTGAGCAATTTTCTATTTGTTGGTTGTTTAAGACCCATTTGCGCGAAAGCCCCCGGCTTTTATTTTTCACTGATGATACAAGTGAAACAAACTGCTGTGAACTGAAGACAAAGTTACTCCCGGCTGCTTAGGAAATGGCGTCTTCTCTTCTAGCCACCTCCAGGAAAAAAAACCTTCCAGAGCGAAGCAACAGATTGAGTCACTGCTCTCATCCTCCTGCCCCCTTTGCTCTCTGCTTTGCTGTACTGCAGGAAAATCCTCCTGTGAACAGTGTGTTGCCTCACTAGTGCCCTTAATGCATGCTGTAATAAATTCAACTAGTATAGTCTAAATCAGTCTAGCACACATACCTTAGAGAAGGTTTAGTTGGTGATCTGGGTATGGCTGATTGGACTGGATCAAGAGCTCTGCTTTGTATCTGTCCTGATACATAGCGGGGAGTGTGTGTGTGTGTGTGTGTGTCTGGGCTGCATCAAAAGAAGTGTGGCCAGCAGGGCGAGGGAGGTGATTCTGCCCCTCTACTCCACTCTCGTGAGACCCCACCTGGAGTACTGCGTCCAGCTCTGGAGTCCCCAACAGAAGAAGGACATGGACCTGCTGGAGTGTGTCCAGAGGAGAGCCACGAGGATGATCCGAGGGCTGGAGCACCTCTGCTATGAGGAGAGGCTGAAAGAGTTGGGGCTGTTCAGCCTGGAGAAGAGAAGGCTCCGCGGAGATCTTATTGCGGCCTTCCAGTACCTAAAGGGGGCCTACAGGAGAGTGGGCAAGGACTTTTTACAAGGACGTGTAGTGATAGGACGAGGGGGAATGGCTTTAAACTGGAAGAGGGCAGGTTTAGATTGAACATTAGGAAAAAGTTTTTCACTTTGAGGGTGGTAAGGCACTGGAACAGGTTGCCCAGAGAAGTTGTGGAAGCCCCATCCCTGGAGGTGTTCAAGGCCAGGCTGGACGTGGCCTTGGGCAACCTGGTCTAGTGAGAGGTGTCCCTGCCCATGGCAGGGGGGTTGGAACTCAATGATCTTCAAGGTCCTTTCCAACCTAAACCATTCTATGATTCTATGATATATAAAGAAAAAATGTTTGCTTTCTTGCCCATCTCCTTTATCAGTGAGTAAACCAGCACATTTTAAGTAAGTTGGGTTTTGGTACCATTTCTTAGTACAGGATTTCAGAAATGGGCCTTTGTCAGCACTAATATGTAATTTGTCATTTAGTGGTATGTAACACATGTGCACAAATGTGCACATATGCTTAACATATCAAAGTTATTTTCATTCTTTTAGGCAGTGACTCTTGTATCTTGACAGTTTCTTTACCCTTTTTGCAAAGGAAGCAAGAGCAGTTGTGCCTCATACTGAAAGCTCGTGCTGTCTTACATTGTTAGTGGTAGAGAGACCAGTACAGCAATATTGCAAGTATAGTTGTGTTTGTTTTAATGTGATCAATAAATGATACTTGTCTTTGGTAACTATTGTAATAGTATATTGGAATTACTTCTATTGTTTCTCTGTTAGTCAGGAAGTGGAGTATTGCAGAAAATGAAGTATATAAAATAAATGGAAAAAAAATACCTTATGTCAAGGAATGTCACTACTTTTTAATTATCTTTTGAAGTTTTTTAAGGAGCTTAGAGTGCTTATTTAACTCTTCATTCTAATTGTATTAAACAACTAATAAAATAGACTGGGCAATTTCATTGTATTAATTAAATGTAACAATGTAGTCTTTATTCAAACGAGAGATAACATTTGAATCAATAGATGGTTTTCTTACTTGCTATAAAAGAACAAATTGTATTTCCAGCAATTCCCCTCCTTAATAGCAATTCTATAGATGGAGTCACCTTTTGACTAGGGGTGTTTCTGTGTATTTAATTAATGAACTAGTATAGCCTTACACAGTCTTTTTTACAACCCTGTTAATAACTGTTCATGTAAATTGAGAATAAAATGTCTTGTCCTTGTCTAATTTTTAAGTAAAAAAAACCCAAACCAAAACAACAACAAAAACGAACAAAAAAACCAACATAATTTTTGTACGTCTCTCCCATCAATGCAAAAACATTTTTCATTTCTTCAGATGTGAACAAGTGGTTCTGATGACTACATCTGGGAGCTCTGGGACCGATAGCCATGCTGCTCACTGCTACAGCAGATGGTTCACTAGCAGCAATAAGAGGAGAAGACCTTCCTAACCTGGGAGGAAGGGCAGCATACCCAATCTAGAGTCTAGGTCTTCCTCGGTGGTTTCAGGATAGTTAGCTCAGCTGGAATGTCAATGCGTTGTGAAGAGTGTTCCACTGCATCAAAAAGAATGAGGGGAAAAAAGGAGGGGGGAAATTTACAAATCCACAGTACTATGCACCATTTTTGGCCTTTGATTGAAAGTCTGATCAACTCACTGAAAATTTTGCTTGCCACCCCCCCAAAAAAAAAAAAAGCCAAGGTTCTTGCATGCACTTCCTTGGGGCTTATTCTGTTGGTTTGATATGTTTATATTCATATTGTCTTCATTTAACTACTTGTTTGTAAATGTCAGTGGCATAAGTGGTGCAATTTTTGAACGCTTTGGATTCTGTTGGCACCTTTTCCAGATAAGTATAGCTGCAGAGAGTGAAAGTGGGTGGACTTGTACACTGAACCACAGCTAACTTACAAGTACCCAGAACATCTGGAACACCTGTTGGGTGGCGAGACTTTTTGTAACACTGAGCATGGTGGTTTAGCTGTGCAGACGCAGCAGACTGCAGCCAGCAGTGCTTACACGGCTTCTCACGTACAGGAAAAGCAGCTTTTCAGAAGGGCGCAAAATATAAAGAAAACTACACTGTCTTGAAGTGTTAAAGGTGGTGAAGGTTTAACGCCTCTAACGTGTTAACACAATGTATGCATTAAACGTTCCTGAATTGTTGCAAGCTATAAGGTAAATGGTCAGGCATTTTCAAAGAATTTCTGCTGGGATTACGTTTGCAAAGTCACCCAAAATCCCCGGTTGGTGGGGCTCATTACTTGAAATATTTGTTGAAAGTTGGGTATTTCATTATGGGTCTCCTATACCTTGTATATACATCTTGCAGAAAAATGTAGAGGCACTAATTAATCTCAGTGGTTCAGGATAGCAGTTTGCCAAAAAATAGTCAGTGATAGGAAAGGTATGCGAAACGCACAATCTCCAGCCTTTGTTACGTGTAACAGCTCTCAGAAATATAGTTCATGCATTTTAACCATTAAGCCTAATTGCAGTTTGTAAAGTGAAGATGAGAGCTAGTAATAATATTGAAAAAAGACAACTGCAATCAAATATACGGTATAAAAGTTAAAAAGAGCTGCTTACACATATAGGTTAAAGCTTATGTTCCTAGATTAAGTCACGGATTAAGGAACAAAAGCCACATTTAATGCTCACTTTAATGTCATTGGAATTGAAAATGATCTTCATAAATACTTAGAAGTGAGGAGAACACTTCTTGCTTGAGGAGTTTAATAAAAGCCATCAAACATCATTGGATGTATGTGCCATCTATCCAGAAACGTGTGGAAAGCTATGTTAGCATATCGGTAATGTAGAGACACGGCTGCTTGAACACTTTGCACAAATGAAGATCATATGTGTGATTATTTTGCTTCGGTCACAACTAATCAGTCATGGAGTGCTCTGATATATCTGAAGGTCAGAACTGACTGCGAAAACTTTGCTACTTTAAGTATGTTTATCAGTGTGTATGTGTGTCTGTGTGTAGGTTGAATTGGTTCCTTGGGTCGTCACTTAAGATACATTTCACTTGATACAAATACTGCAAAATGTGAATATGGATGCATTTGAAAATTACGTCCTGATGATTTTTTTTTATTGTTTGTAATTTGCTTCTGAATCGCTTTGTTGATGTCTTTGTTTTTATAGTCTTCTGAATGTGCATAGAAAGTATGTGTTAATTAACAATCAGTTTGTCTAGCTGAATTCCAATTTTGTAGAATTAAAATTAATTCACCTTCAGTTTTTCATCTTTGTATCATTGTATGGTGTAAGCAAGTGTACAAAATGTTAATACCTGGGATGTTTTTCGCAGTAATAACTCATTCTCTAAAGCAGCATCTAATCCCAGTAATAATTCATTCTGTAAAGTAATATCTAATCTCAACTCCTTATGTTTCTGACAAGGCTTGCAGTAAAAATCAAAGCCAGCTTTTGAGTGTTTTTCTCTGCTACTGTCACTGTAATCCTAGTCACTCTGTGTTACTTAGGAAAGTATAGAAACATTTTTAAAGATGTAGAGTTTATGCAAAAATAATAGCTTGGGAAAGCTATTAAGCTCTACAAACTGATAGCAGGCAATAATTCCGTCATTTGCTTAATTCTTAGCAGTAGTGTTATACTTGCTGCAGTTACTTCAATCTGTGTTGCTTAGTCTGCCAAAACTGTAATCCTCACTAATGATATGTAGTAATCCAGCAACATGCATCATTTCAGGCAGTGGCACTGCTTTTTTCCAGGAGGGTGACTTGTGATATCTCTGAAATAGGAAACTACTTTTTCTTTTTTTTTTCTTCTTCTTTTCTGTCCATGCAGCGTATTTTTATTTTTTATTTTTCAAAGTTGAAATATACAGCAGGTTCCTGCATGCGTGTATGTTCAAGCAGAGCTTTAAACTATGGGAGCGCGGTGGGGAATGCCTTGACAGTGCAGTACATTGAAAAGTAGGTGTACATCTGTTCCATTTTTTAAATAAAAACGAACCAACCTTTAAATGCTTGCCTTAAATCAAGTGCACTTAAATAAATTGACAGCTAAAAGGAAGATGAATTAAGTTAACTGTTTCTGTTTCTGAGACTATAAACATTTTCAACTTTTAAAATACTTAAGTTCTGATGATAAGCTGTCATACAGGTTGGTTGAATGTTATGTCATCAAAGTCTTTCTCATATCTTGTGTGAGGTTTATGTGGTACAAGCCAGTGATGACAGTGAAAAATATTACACAAATATAGCAAAGAGCATTAAGCTAATAAAAATAAGAACAGCTAGCATGTGTTTCTCTGACCAATTATTTGCTATTCATAGTGAAACTGGAAATCTCAGATATCCATCTAATAGAGTGTAAAGATTTAAAAAAATTTGTGAATGAAAACAGATGTCTCATACCTTACCGTTTTATTTTACAGTGTTAATGCACTTCTATAAAGACAAAATTGAAACATTAAGTCATATCTCCATTTACTGTAATGATTTTTTACTGAGTGTAATTCCCTGCTTTTTTCTTGAAGATAATTAAAGCCATATTAAAGTACAGTCATACTTTTAAAATTTTGTATTCATATTGCTTCTTTAGCCCGCTTCTTCCCCTGCCCCAATGGATAGTTATCTCAATATATTATTGTACACCAGGGTAATTATGATGTAGTTGCCATCACAGAAACATGGTGGGATGACTTGCATAGCTATAGTGCTGCCATGGATGGCTATAGACTCTNGCCCGCTTCTTCCCCTGCCCCAATGGATAGTTATCTCAATATATTTGCTGTTAGCACTGGAAATTTTTTTCTCATGACCACACCTAGCTTCATGGGGAAATGCGAAATGATGACTAAATTTTTCTATGTTTAAGTTAGTAGTCAGGCTCACTTTGTTCATTCCAAAAGTTGTCTGTGTTCTGGGTAGTTCCTTACAATGTATAAAACCCAGCAGGAGGCAAATATCTGCATTTTATCCTTTTACATAATATCTGCATGCCCACTTAAATGAACAAACACAATTTAGAAGCTATCTTAAGCTGTCTTTATATCTTTAAGTATTACATTTGATTATGGTTTGAGCAGAAATAATTAAAAAAGGATGAGTTTTTATGCACAGTGGGCTCCTCAGGTATTAGACAATTTAATATGCAGAACTGTGTATTCGCAAAGTTCTTTCTCCACTCAAGACTGAACTGTGAATGGAGAAAAAATGTCCAAGGCTTGAAATGCACTCCATTTCCTTTTTTACTGGCAAAATAAAATAGAAATGAAGATAATTTTAAAAGTTTCATTTGCATTGATTGAAATGACAGTCATGTCACTTTAACCTTTGTAAGTTGTTTTGTATTCATTAAAAAATCCTTTCCATGTTACTTTTATTACTCTAGCTGCCTGCTGCGTGATTTTCTACTTGTTCCATTATAAGAATGGCACTATTTTTAATTTCCAAAACTAGTATTTGGTTACAAACTCTCTGGATTCTGCTGCAATGTTAGGTGGAGCCTGAATGTCATAGAAGCCTTGTTCCTGATGGTTAATTAGATATCCAAGTGATTTAACCTCTGTGTGTCATTGTCATCAAGCTGATGATCCTGATGAAGAATAACTGACAATTAGTGATGTAGAAATACCAAAATAACATAGACATTATTTGTGCGGTTTCTAAATTAGTTGTTAGGCATTGCAAATATTAGAGGAGTAGCCAGCTCATTCCTCATTTCTCAAAATTCTCAAAAATATACTTTCTTTTTTGTTCTTGTGTTCGCCAAAGCATACTTCTTTTGTGAGTTGAGTAAAAGGAGCAAAATACAGAAGTCATTCCAATTTTCTTAATCCCAATCTGCCCTGAATTAGCCTAAATACCCATCTAGCAGTAATGTGAAACAAGAATCTTTTACATGGTAAATAATACCTCGTGGCTTCTGAATATCAGTAATTAGTCAATACTGAAGTTAAGCACTGCTGCAGGATACTTGTTTTTGGATCCGTCTGCATACCTTTCCATCATTAATTTTTATACATCCTCTTTAAGCCTTTTACATATTTGGCTTGTATTTGGATTTCGTATGTTCAGGAGTTCTAAGTGCAAGTGCGAACCATATGGAGAATGGGTAACCAGATTCAAATTTTGGTGTGTGAAAACATAAAAGAAATTAAAGTGTGCAAAGGAGGTATATTGTTAATAAATCAAAGGAAAAATTTGAAGAAAATAGGAATATTACATTTGGTTTGTGTAGGGGAAGAGGAAGTATGTGTTCTCTAATGGTGGACACATTGAACTGTTCCATATAGTGCTATCTGAACTTCCTGATAAATAATGGGTAAAGTACTTTCTTTGATTCATTCTAAACCAACATGTTCTTATTTTGGTGAGTTTCCCCTGGTTCATGTACAGCAAGATTGAATAGAAATTCCAACCTCATCATGCTTTCCACATCTCCATCTTGTCTCCCCTGAGCCTTCTCCTCCCCAAACTGAAGTGTCCCAGCTCTTTGAGTATCTACTTATAAAGCAGCAACTCCATCCCCTTGATTGTCTCTGCTTGCCCATCTCTAACTCCGCTGCATTCTCCTGGAGATGTGGAGACCAGAACTGCATGCAGCCCTTCTGGTATGGGCACGCCAGACTTTTATAGGGGTTCTACGCTGGCAACCCACCACAACTCTGGCTCAGCTGTCATTGGTAATGACAGGCCATGTGACTTGGCCAGCTATTTTTCAATTTCTCATTGGGATTCCTTCAGAAGTCTCGAGCATGCCTGCCAGCCCTGGTGACTTATTGCCATATAACTTGCTAATATGGCCTAATACTTTCTCTCTGTTTATTTCAAATTGATGCAATTCCTCTGATCTACTCGCTACAAAGAACGTGTCAGGTGTGGGAATCTCCTGAGCATCTTCAGCAGTAAACACCAGTGCAAAGATGAATGTCTATAATGGTATAGTAATCCCTCAGTGCCCATCCACCAGCTTTGTTGTCTGGCTTCCTGCTTCTTCTGTACTTTTTGCTACTGGTTTGTGCAACTTATGCAGGGATGCAAATTTGCTTCAAATTCTCTAATACCTCTCTTAGTTTCCTGCTTAGATTTTAGCATTCGTGTTGAAGTAGCTAAAAGTTTTGCCCTTGCTCCATTGTTCAATGTTGTACAAGTTTGTCAAATGACATTGTAGTTAGCCCAATTTGCTTTTCTTATGTTTTGGGCTGCGTTGTTATTTGGAGGAGTACTCAATCTTAGCTCCATTTTGGTATGGCATTTATTTCATTCAGTTTATTAGAGCTGTTTGAGATTATGGAATTGAATCACTAGAGAATTGCCAAGTATTAAAGCTTTTATAACAGTAAAGTAAGTAATTCGTGGAATTCACTTTGTGTCCTAAGTTTGCTTTTTAACTATTCTGAAGTTTGACTATATTTGTTGGATATTCAAAATGGTTGTGCTTTAAGATATTCTAGTAGCTGTCAATGCCACAATGTAATAGTCTCAGCTTCTTGGGTGAGATTTTGTTCATAGTTTTTGGAGATGAATCCTTATTTCCTCTCTCTTTCCTCTCCCAATAAGCTACCCATGTATTTTCACATTTGTTTAACATATATTTTGGGTTTCTGTTTAAAATATTACTTTTAACACTTTCCTACCAAGAAGCTGCTGCTTTAGACTGATCATTGGTAAAACTTACTGAAAGGGATATAAATGCAGTTAGAATTAGGTCCCCTTCTTATTCACATAATTCTGGTTCCTGCAAAACAAAAGCCTTGTCAAACCTTGTCAAAAAAAGGCTGTGTAGAAGAACAAGTTGTTTGTTTGCCATGTACATGTATTGTATGGCATTCCCGTTCCCATCTCATTTTGCCATAGTTTGACGAAATGTTTGTTCTGAACTTACCAGAAGTATGAAAATTCACTAATAAAATACATATGCCTTCTCCTTGTAATGTTTAAAGTATGTCATCTTATGCATGTTATAAATTGAAGAAATACAGTTGTCTTAGATTAGGATTTAATGGATGCTTTCCATTTTCAAGTTTGATTTCAAATGTTTACGACAGCTAATCATTCTCGTATGACTTCAGTAGCATTTGTGCATGGTCAGATCTTTTAAATTATAATACATGTCCTTTTTTAATGTTTGTAATATTACTTCATTTCTATTATTAATTTATTAAAAATACCTATAGATTTCAATATAAGTATATGCAAAACAAAACAGTAAAATGACAACTACCTCCTAGTGGAAATCAGCAGATAGAAGATCTGTTTCCAGAACTAAAACGTCTGTCTCGCACATTTTGAATATTGTGATATAAATGTAATGCATGGGGAAACTGTGGGATGAGTAATGAAAGAACAGCTGCCTGGAATGTTGCTTCAGTCTGTGAAGGGAGACATTTTTCCGGGGTCTGATAGGACTGGTTTGGGTTCCCGAGGGCAGGGGAAGCAGGGGGCAGTGTCTGTCTTGGTGATGCTTTTTTCCTCCCTCCCTTCCCTCCCTCTGCCCACTTGGGTGTTTTCTTGCCTATACAGCCCTGAATGTTTTCATTCAGTCTTTTGTACAGTCCTCCAAGGTAGAAGCCAAACCTTAAGTTCCAATATCTATTCAATTCTGTTTCTCTATTAGGATGGATGTGATCAAAATATCTATGTGGTTTGATTGAGGTGCCTCTAGAAGGCATTAGGCTACAAAGAAAATTTCTCTTTTTTTACTGTTGCAAAAACATTGGAATAGAATAGCAATATGTTTCTTGAATGTAGTTTATGATGTTGTGAAATGTCATACTTGCCTTGAGTTGTCTAGATTGGAAAAGAACAGCTGTAAAAAGAATGACAAATAGATGTTTTTCTTCTTTATCTGTGCTGAATTAAGGAGATGCAGCTCCTCTCAGTAGAGGTGATGAGTTGGCACTGAATTGAAATAAAAATCAATGTTTATAATAGTAACTGTCTTACCATCAATACTAATATTTCTTAATCTTCACTTAATGTTATAGATATGAAATCATTCACTGCAAGCAGTTCTGAATGATGTATGAAATGAAAAATCCCTGATCAATGCACAGGATACATAGAGGCAGCAAATATGTTGGTTATCTAAAATGTTCATGTCTGGTGCAGTGAGAAAATCCTAGTTTCAGTTCGGAGGGCATGAGAACTGCATGGATTAAATAAATAGATAAATAATCTATCTTGCTATTGCAAATATTTTTGGAACTCCCTCAGACGATGTCCACTTAATGAGAAGATGAACAGCACCCAAATTGAATTTTAACAAGTATTTCTCTAATGCTTCAACTATTCTGATGTGGCGTAATAACTTCAAGGAGATGTTACAAAATNGATAAGGGAATTCTTTTTCTCCTCCTTCTTCCTTGCTATCTTTATGCCCCTGTTCCTTTGATTTTTACCAATTCTTTCTACTCCACCCTCCCAAGATAATATTAAGATGTTGCGCTTTATTCCCATGTGTGGGTCAACTCTGTGTCTGGCCCCAAACTGAGTATTCAGATTTAATAGATGCCAATGCAGTGATGCCAGGTAGATAGTTTCAGATAGGATTCCTTACTACTTTTGGGTGGTTCCTTAGACAACTTAAAATTAATCTGAACAATATCTGCTGAGCTGTAAACAATACGTTTAATAACACATAGCAAAGTATGTTGTTCCAGTGTTACTACAGACATCAAAAAGTTCTTCAGAGGAACCTATGGCCGGCTGCTTAAAAAGAAATGGATCCTGTACCTCCCCTGTGTACCGTAGGCTGGTTACTTCTGAATTCAGTACTTGACAGACAGAAATTGGACCAGAAACCAATGCTATGCACTGTATAATTTGATAGACAAGGGTGGTACGTCACAAGCTTCTCTTGTGTACAGTGGTGTAATTTCTACAGCTTATAATGATAGTTCCATATAATTATAGGCTGCTTTTCCCCACTGATTTCTGGGGAAAAGGAGGGTTGGAACTATTGGTGCATCTGGGCACATTGCTGAATCCTAACTTTAACACATTTTGTCTTAAAAATGCTAAAAAGTGCATTTTCTTTGTGATGGTGATTACCGTGTTCAGGATGAAGAGTAAAACTGATATCGGTTGTGTTCTCCTTTTTCGATATATTAATAACAAAAAGAGTCAATCCTCCCTCCCCCAATATTCTTCCAAGTTGATTTTTTTTCCAGTCACTTCCCAATTAAAGACATTAAATGAAAAATTAGAAGCTTCAAAAAGAAGCTGAAGGAAGAACTACTTACAGTCTACAGTAAGCATTGTGGCTGTTTGTGAAGTGTTGCTTATGAGCTGACTAGAAATTCAATGACTTTCTTTTTCCCTTTCAGGAATGCTTTTTATTATGGGGGGTAGGGGTGCACATTTAACAATAGCAGTTTTCCTGAATGTGGGGTAATACAGGACAAGCACATTTAGTATACCAATTAATTAAACACTCAGACTATTTCATGTGTATTTCTGAAAGTTTAAGATACTTCAGTCACTTGTTCAATTGAGCCACTACAAACAGTATAAAGTACTGTGAAATTGGAAGGGGTTTAGAGGAATTAAATTCTATTCTATTAGGTCCCTCCCACACCTCCAATTGATGAATATCAACAGGGGCTTTTAAAATGCTTTATCTTACTCCTTGAGTATCCTTTCTTTTCTCCCCTTGAGAGAGGGGGATGATTGGGGATGGTGAGAGGAAGCCAAGAGACCTGACAACATGCAGTCTGTAATAGTTCTCTGAACAAAATAAATCACTATTTGACACATTCATCACTACCTTTGCTACTTCAGATAAGATTAAAACAAGAGAGGAAAACTCTGATCAATTATCTTTAATTTATACAGTTGTTCTTCGGGGCGTGTTTTCTTCTCTTTCAAATATTTGCAAATGGTGTATAATAAGGTGACCTGAGGGCCAGTAGATGTTCTCAGCTTTGCTATGACAGTATCATCGCTGTAAGAAAAGGGTGCGTGTATTGTAAACAATTGCATATTAACATCTTGGTCTCATTAATCACAAACTTCTCTGATTCATGTCTCAGTGGCAGCCTCTACTAATTAACTCAGGCACTAATTGGGTCAGATGGAATAAAGTAGACAGCAGTCACTCAAGCAGACTAGAACAGCCTGTTCTCTAATTGCTTTTGACAGAGGGACAAAAAAGGAACTTGAAATATTGCAGACTAGCGCTAGCCACCACTATGTATTTAGCACAGTTATTTGTAATGCATGTTTTAATACAAACTGAAACAAATGTTGGTCCTTCCCGTATGGTTAACCCGTTCTCCTCTGTGTTCTGCACGTGTCACATGAATTTTGATGGCCTGTGACCACGTAAAGCATTTGTCTGCTTTTTTCATAGAAGCAAATCAGAAAATCTGGGAGAAAATACATAAAAGTCAAAGCACTTCCAAGCTTTGCAACTATGTATCACTAGGTGGCATTTGCTGAAAACAGTACAGCAATTTCATTTTTGCATGAGAAACTTGTGTGAAACACAAGGTACTAGTGTCATATTTTAGACTCTGATTACCTGTTTTAAATCCTGATGCTTCTTTCAGCTTTATTTGTTATTAGTCGGCAGTCTGTCATTCAGAAAGCTTGTGGGCTCTTATTTTCCCTTTTTGATGTGTGCTGCTGTGACTGGCTCATGAGTAAACCTCACTGTCCTTGGTCCCTTGTCCTTATTGTTTGTATTTGAACATAAATAGAAACCTAGATGGTAAAAATCTCCAGCTAAGGAAAGGCACGGTCAGTCTAACAGTAAGCATTTATCTGCTGTTTCTTGAACAAAACAGAAATAATTGTGTATTTTTTATAAAAGTTGTAAGTATGAAAATGGTGGGTAATTTTATCTAGCTACATAACCTTGAATTTTTTAATTTTTATAATTATTCTGTTTTAATAACACTCCCATACAATGACTCTGTCATAGCTTACTCTGAGGTTGCCTGCTGATCAACTAAATGCTGATCTGCCCTCCAAAGTTTAAAAAACACAAACAAACAAAAAAGAAAAAAAAAAACCACCCCAAGAAACATACAGGCTCCATGTCCTGGCAAGCAAAGGTCGCTGTTGGCCACAGCTCCTTTACCACAGTTTTCCTCCTCACAGTGCGTATAACAACTTTCCTAGTGAAAACCATAAAGGCGTGGGCCATTTAAAGTTTTTCAAAACCATGTTTGCTATTTTGAGAGGATTTTTATTTTTTTTTGTGACATTGCTGAAATACAGGATCTGCCAGTGCTACCGTTTTCTGGTGTGTAACTTTTCCCACAGCGGTGACAGGAACATTTATAACGCTGGGCTTCGCTTCGAGCCAGCTTGGTAACAGCAGCCCAGGTGAGAGCGCTCGCTTTCACTTTGAATTAGTTTCAGCAATTCTCGGATCACTGGTACAGAGGACTAACAACGCTTATTATGGGTTGTCACTAAACGCGCTGTGTACACAAACCAATTTTATTAGTCTTTAACTGATGAGGATTTTGCCCGGTGCTGGCTGTACGTTAGGGCTCGCAGAGGGACTGCTGCTGCCACGCTCCCCGCCTGGGACCATCAATCTGTCCTGACGCTGCATCCCTTCCTCTGCAAGAAGCAGCCTATGAAAATACATATGTGCTCTGAGGAGGGGGAAAAAAAATAAATGTATCTGATACTGATTCCCTCTTTCTTCTGATAATAATTCCTGTTTTCTCTGTTAAGGGACAAAGGTGGGTTAAAAGTAAGACCATCTGAAACCAGAGTTAATACAGTCAAGGCATATTTAATCTGCTTATCACATCTAGTCACTCCTTCAAACAAGTTAAACCTTTTTTTTTTTTTTTTTCCCCCCAAACGTCAGTTAGGTTCTACCCTTTTGTCCAAGTCAGACCAACAACCAGGATTGGGCTGGGCAGAAACTGTTGCTTCCTTACTCCAAGCGGAGTGTGGTCTCTGCTAAGGACCTTACAAGTCCTTAGTTGTCCTCAGGAAATGAAAGAGTCGAAGTATCTTTCATCAGCTGCGGTGCAAACTGCAGCTTTGGGCTGTGGAGTTACAATAGGGTTTTTCTATAATAATAGTAGTAGTACTCCTAGTAAATCTACATGGCAAAAGGCATACCTGTTGATTTTATACTATGTAACATCACATGATGTGTCAGCAGCATTTAATTTGTGCTTCCCTAATCTGTAAATAGGAACAGAAATAAATAAATCTATTCAAAATAATCCATCAAAATAGAAATAGTAAGGTATTTTCCCAAAATATACTCATTTGACAAGGTGAAGTTAGTATCTATGAACTCCTCATACTACTTTTCTTTCTCATTTTGGTGACACTGCTAACCTTCCCCACATTTTCTGTGAATTTTTAATGACTTCAGTATAGTTTATAGCACCAAGCAGACTTACCCTGAAAATGCATTTTGTTACTTTTAACAAAAAGTGCTTTTAAATCATCTTTATTAGCATTTTTTCAAGGTTCTTGGATGTACTAGCAACATGATTTCTTTGGTGTCTGACTGCTGAAAAGTTGATAATATAGTTAAATCATAGGATATTCTGCAAGTTCCAGCAAATTGCAGTGGTTTCAGCTGGTATAGAACTTCTAACCATAACGGACGTTTAAATGGAGGGAAACGTTACCTCATTTTAAGGTGTAATATATCATCGACAGTGTTCAAAAAACACTATTATAATGATGGTGAGATGCTTAAATAGCATCTGTTGCTATTAATATGTTATTAAGCCTACTTTTTGTTTGTCAATATATGTATACCACATTGAAAAAATAGATAATAAAGGGGACACTGCTTATACACAGCTGAATATTCAAATGAATAATCATATATTTCCATGTAAAGATAACTTATGTCATAAGCTGAACTCCTTCCCTTTTGAGCTCTAGCTTCTCAGGCAGATATTTATTATTTAATTTTGAGAAATTATTTATTTTTTGCAGAGAGATCTGATGTATTGAAACACTCGGGCTTTTTAGGTTGTCCTTTTCAGGAGTGATTTTCCCATTTGGAAAAACTTCCTGGATCCAAAGGAATTGCTAGTTATAAAAGAATAAAAGAAAACCAACAAACCAACCCAGTAAAGCTTGTGTTTGCAAAGCTGTCATTAGCAGGGTATTTTTGCTAGAGTGTGGTTCGAAATTGGTTCAGGTCCTTATTCTTGAAAGCCTAAGGCAAGTATGGGTCACTAACATTTGAGGCTGGTGTCCTGAAAGTCAGTGTGGTGTTACATGAGATGGGAGAAGAAAGCAGGTGCCACTCCGTTCCCATGCCCTTACCACACTGATGACAACAGACACGAAATCAGGGCCCTCTTCCAAAGACTGTTTACCTCCTATACAAAATCAGAAGTAAGAAAGCCTTAGGAAGCTTTTTCAGGGCAGGAAAAAGCTGTCCATTGATGCTTTCTCTACTTTTTTTGCAACCTATGCAGCTAAGTCATTAGCCACTCCACTTAACAGCCAGCCTGCAAGAAGATGTCAACCAGCCCATGAGGCCCTTCAGGAAGGTTATTCCCTGTTAGCAGTTCTGCTTCTTCCTCCTGGGTAAATCCATAGACGCAAAGAAGTACAATCAATTCCCAAAGTGTGTTTTCATGTGGTAGACCAGAGGAGGAATAGGTCAACTGCTGGGAATACCATTACCAATGTGTGAATTATAGCTGAATTCCCCATGTTGTGTACACTTAAAATGTTCTGGAAATGTGAACTGAAATTCTGTTTATTTTCTTTCTTTCTTTCTTTCTTTTTTTTTTTTTTTAAATTCCATTGGAATTGTGCTCCTGCTTTTGTCTTGGGAGTTGTACCTGCTACCATTTATTAGGTGAAAGGGCTGAGAAATGGGTGTGTGTGAGGGGGGCTGTGTGTGTGTGTGTCTTTAACAAACATGCAGCAAATAGCATGAATTTGTTAAAACCTAGATCTATGTGTACGTTTCACAGCTGCCTGTTACTATCTTAGGGATCGTATGTAGCTTGTTTGCATTATCCTAATATTTTTGGATGCGAGTCAAATCTTTTCCCTTTTTTTTTTATTTTTCGGAGGGGGGGGAGTGTTTAATGGGTAGCACATGCTGGGTAGTTCTGTTGAAATCCAGTTTCCCTGCATGTGATCTTCTAGCTACGAGGTATCACAAGCAAAGCCTCATCCCTTTATCTTTCCAGAAAGTGTTTGTCTCTGTCTTTTCCCATTTCATTTCTACTTCTCCATAAGTCTTTTTCCCCCCAAACCAGGGAAAAGCTGCTTCCTGCCCCTTCTGTCTTCCACCTCACTCCTTCCTCATCTTTTTCTATTGTTGTTCTTGTTTTCTTTTCTTCTCTTTCCTTCTGTTCCAGGAACACAGTCTGTTGTGTTCTCCATCCTTTGTGATGCTCCTGCTCTTTTTCTACCCCATGACTTCCATACTGGTCCTCAAAAGCACTTGGTAGTTTTCCCCTAAATAGCTAATTAGGCAAAGTTAGGTCAGAAGAAATCTTACATAAACACTTGTAGTGCCTTAAAGAATTAAAAAAGGAAAAAAGTCAAGAAGAACTTTCCCTTAAACATTTATAAGGAGAGAACAATTCCAGCTAACGTAATGAAATGAGAAAAATACAAGACTTTCTCAGCCCGGGGTTCAATCTAGGCCTATGGTGTCAGTAGAAATCCTGTAGGTTGGTTCTTATAGCTATTCATTCTTCTGTCCCCTGAGCAGCAAATGGAATCCCTCTCTCTGAGTTCTTATATTTGAAGGGGAGGGGGAAGGGATGGAGGGATGAGCGGGAGCAGAGTTGAGATTAAGTCTTTTTGGTATAGTAATACCCCTGGTCCTTTGTAAATTTGCCTTGAATTTTACCAGAAGTCCTCAGAAAATGTTGATATACTATTTCTCAGAGGACTGAGTTGTACTTTTTTTTTTTTTTTATTCATGAGAGTTTTCTGGATGCTGAAGTCTCTCATTTCTGCTGAGCTTTTGAATAGGTTCATCAGTGTTTTGAGAAGCCTGAGATCGTCTGATTATGGTGATTTGACTCAGGTTCCACAGTAAAGTTTCAAAGGGTAGCATAGGGCACAGGGAGTCTTAACAGTATTCAGATAAAGTCAACACACTGCTCATCAGTATATTTACAGAAGATGGACAAAGAATTGCATGCTACACATTACCTTACATGAGCAATAGATTTGAAATCATTGGCTGTCTGTCAAAGCAATCTATTGTATTTCCTGTCAGCTTGTGAATGTCTTGGATGACCTCAATGACTAAAAATCAAAGCTAGTCCACTCAAATATCATTCTGTCATTGTATTGCATTGATTTCTTCTTCCCCCCTCAGATAAGCAAGAATGGAATGGAACATTTCTCAGCAATTGTAGTTACTGACAGAGTAATGTAACAATGTGCTGGAAATATCTAAGAATAGTGAGCCGATGGAGCCGGAGTATCAATAATGTGACTCTCTTTGGCCTCTTTTGTTCCTACTGCTTCCACCATTGCTGGTACTCACTCCCACTCACTGAAGCAAATGCTGGCCTTTTCTTAAATTTGCATTGTTTGGCTGCTAGAAAATCAAATAGCAATTTTGATGGTTTTATTCTCTGAAGTGCAGTCTTCCCGTGAACCTGCAGTTGCCATGAATGAAGAAATTGACACCAGCCTCAATACCATTGTTTCAAAGTTTCCAGCTAGTATAGGGGAATTTTTTTCTTTTTTTTTTTCTTTTTTCTTTTTTTTTTTCCTGATAGTTCCTGGTAGACAAAACATAACTATTCAAGTATTGTTTAACCCAGCTCAAAGCAACACCATGTAACAGAGTAAGGCAAGTGTCCTTTGTTCCTGTTTGTGTGCCAACCTGTGATGGAACTGCTTGCTGAAGGCTGCATAAAATCTTCTATTACACAACTGAGCCTCCTGTCACTATCTATCTCTGCAGTGATTCAGATATTCTACACATATTATGTCATGCCTTTATTGACACCTTAAAGGCAATGATTGTTTGTTTGTTTCGAATTAGAGCTTATCATCTGAGGATATGGCTCATTTCCTATACTCCTAAAGTGCCAGTACACCTTTGGTGAACACCTAATTTTCAAAAATGGGCTGTACTTGCCCTTGAGGAGAGTTTCCTAAGCTACTTGCACTGGAAACCACCACCCACATCTGTGGAAGGCAGAAAGCAGATGGTAGGAAAAGTTGCAGTCTATAAGTGGAGAGGCTGTGGAGTCTCCATGCTTGGAGATGTGCAAAACCAGACTTGATATAGTCCCAGGCAACCAGCTGTAGGTAAGCAGGGGGGTTGGACCTGCTTAAGCAGTGGGGTTGGACCAGGTGACCTCCAGAGGTCCCTTCCAACTTCAATCATCCTGTGAAAACATTATTTATTCAGGTGCATCAAGAGTAAGAGAGGCTGAAGATCCTCTAGAAAAATAGGGAAGGATGGACCAAAGAGTGGAAGCTTCCTTCCCCCCCCCTCCATTTTTTCTGTGGGAGAGTGGCTTATATCATACAAATGGAATGAGGTAGTGACATATGTACTGTATGTTTGTGAACCTTAGTTCATTTAAAATCTGCTTGGTATTCATCAGCTCGCGTTGTTTAAAAGTATTTCTTTTTTATGACTTATTAACACTGCTGTATGCTTTCAAAATAGTATCTAGAGTATACCAAATATCTTAAAACAATTTTTTTTTCCAGTTGCCATTTTTTATTTAATATGTTTGGTGGTTTTTTGGAGGGTGGTAGTGGTGGAAAAGTAAGTGTACTAATAAGTGTAGTTTACTAAATGATGACAACATATAATGCTTTTTTTTTGGTGGAAAATAGAAGGGAATTTCATTTGAGTAGTAGATTGCAAACATGAACTACTTTATTAAGTATCTAGGAAAGTGGTCTGGTAACCACTTGCCATTAATAATAGCATCTTTGTTCTGTTGAATCCTGATTGCAAGTTCCTAAGCATTCTTCAGTGTACCACTTGTTTCTATTAGCCTTCCACCTGATTAAATCTTAGAACTGTCCTTTGTCAGATGATTAGCTCCATTAATACTGAGCTTTCTTTCCTGGCCATAATTTCTTATGATCTCTAGCCTGGAGTAATACATTTAAAGTCAAATGTGCAGTTAGCTAATGTGAAAGGTTTGCATTCACAGTTGCAAAGTTGGATGCTTATCCTATCAGGAATATATCAAACTGTAAGATCTATTTGTGAATGTGTTCTAGTTAAAAAAAAAAAAAAAAAAGGTCTGTTCAGTGGTACTAGAGGCTCTAATGCATGAAAATCAGATAAATTTCACAGGACAGTATCTTTTCTTTCTGGAAGGCTCTCTATAGACCTCTGTGTGTTCATTTTCTCGGTTGATAACCTACAGAAAGGAGGTTAAGCCTGCCCCACTCAATGTCCAGCATTTTGAGAAAAGCATATTTTTGCTGTGGGAAGTGATCACATTATTATTGCGATAAAGCAATTCAGGAGCCGCGCAGTGTTTCATGTTTAGATTTAACCTGAAGAGAGACAGTATGCTATTCTGCAATTCTTCCAGCTTGAAAGAAAAGAAGTAAACATACTATATTACTTTTGAACAGCCGAAGGAATTACCTGCCTGGCCATTTGATTATTCTTATCGCCTCACGGTAAAAGCACCTGCAAGGGCATCCATCGGCTCTCTGCTGAAGGATCTATTATAAACGCAGCATTATGGAAGTGGCAGCTGAGCGTTCTTGGCACGTTTCTGCGGCACCCAGACAAATGTCATTCAGCTTCCACATCTAGCATTCAAGCCGTAAATCTGGGTTAGGAGAACGTATTTTATTTTTGAAAAAAAAAAATCATGCTTACTGTGGGGAAATCATGCTGTGCTTTACCAAAAGAACAGTTGTTTTTTAGGTTAGGAGGCTGCCGCTAACAAATTGCTGTGGTATAAACTTGTCAGAGTAAACATCTAGAGAGAAAAGTGCTTGAAACGATCTCTGTGTAAAGATACCAGCAGTGGAATAGATTTGTGTTTGCAAAGGTAGCAGAGCATTGCCTGAACTTTGAATAAGTTTCAAACATATAAATTGTATGTTTAACTCTCATTTTCCTCAGGAGACCCTGGCTTTTTATTAGCTCAATGGACATGAATTAATTGGTGCCTAGCAGTTAAATCTCTGGCATATATCATTATGGGGGAAAAAAATAAATCAAAGAACACACTGTTACTGAATATTCTATTACGGCAGCCTGGGGTGGAAAAGAAAAAGTTTGAACAGTTTGAGAGGTGTTTATGCCTCTTTCCTTTTCCCTGCTAAATCCCACATCCTCTTCTTCTTCTACTCCATTTTTAGGTTGCATGAGGTGTTTTTATCAGAGAAGATTAAACAGAAATAGCTGTTTATATGTAATATTTTATATGAAGTTGCTGAAGAAGTTTGTAATACACCATCAGATTGAATATGTATCTTCCATCAACAAAATGCATCTTCCTTCTCCCGTGTTCTGTGTATTGCACGTGGCTGGAATAAGTCAAAACTCATATAATAAACAGCTTACTAACAGTCAACAAGGAGGGAAGTGATGCTTGTGGGGAAAAACACAATTTTTAACAGATTTAGCATCGTTTATTACCAAAAGCATGCATCTCCTCCACATGCTGTTGCTTTTTGATGAATCTCTAACTATTCAAATACCACTTTCAGCCAAGGGATGAGCAAGCAGCATTATTTGGGATAAATAGCAGTAGAATTCTAGGAAGTTTATTGTAGCGAATACTCATACATTAGTGGCAGAATGTATGTAATGCTTGACTTCTATGGCATGTTTCCAGTAGTACTATTGCATTGTCAATCTTTTCACTCATGATCATCTGAAAACAATTAGAATACACACCTTCCTGTATGCATAAGTTTTTTATAATGAAATGGTAACTTTACAAACTCTAGCATTATTTTTCATGAGTATATTGTATTGTTGAGAATGAAAATCATTCTTGTGAAAAGACACTTTTGAAGTGCCACTGAGGTGAAGTTTTAGGAACAAAAGATATATTTGTATCAAAAAGAATTGCCTTGTCTTGTCTCTTTGGAGGGGTGGAGGGATGTGCATTTCTCATGTAACTCATCTATATCTGCCTTTCAAATTCCGCTAAGTCCATTAGCATTATTAATTGCTGGACATTTCAGATAGGAATTTCATATTCCTTTTTATTTAAGAAGTGTAGAGAATTTTACTGCAAACCAAAAGACAACACTGAGTGAGCTTTATTTTAATATGAGCATTGTGCAGCCCTCTCCACATATATGCCTTTTCATTCTAGTTTGGTTTGACTTTGCCATACAATGACGTCTGCCCTTCTGCATTATTTCAGGGATGATACCTAATAGATCTTTTTAAGCGAGTGCTTATTAGGTTCTAATTTGAAGGCATCTTTCTCTTCCCACCTACATAAAATACACCAGAATTGTACCTTTGTGTGTCCAGTTCCACTCTGCATCAAGACTGTACTTATATCTTAGATACAGAAATCAAGGCCTATGATAATCATCTCTCTCTACAATGTTTTTCATGTTGAAGAATTGAGAAGGAATTTCATGTATGGCTGAATAAATGTGTGGGATTTTTTTTTCTTTTTCCGCTGGAGGAAAAATATATAACAAATGATGACACGTAAGTAGCTGTAAGGCAGAAAAGGCATAAGGTATGGCAGGGGCTGCCAATGGAGAACTATCATTGTGCTCCAGAAGGCTTCACTTCCTCAAGAAATTTGAGGACATGTATATAAACTTGTTATTTCAAGTACTATTCTAAAAGCACTGTAGAAGAGTTTCCTGCTCCCAAAACCATTGGGTAACGTTTTTTTATACTTATACGAAATTGAAAATTTGAATGGGATATTTCAGACCCTACTGCAACATATTCCCTTCCAGAAGAAAAGACCACAGAATGGGTGAGATGAGCTATATATAGACCATGACTGTGAAAGTAGCCTTTAGGCTTTCAAAAATATATTGATGTAATCATCAAATACAGAATACATCCAAATAACAACCTTGAATGTGTTTGAATTATTAGTTGTAGCTTTACTACAAACCAAGACTGAAGCTTTAATCAATAATATTTTATTATTTTGTTGAATAATTCTAATGAAGTACTCTATTTTTTTCTGGCAGATGAACGGGAAGATGTTCAAAAGAAAACATTCACAAAATGGATAAATGCACAGTTTGCAAAGGTAATTAAATATTTTTATTTATTTATAAACCAAAATATGTTTTATATATATTAAAAAAATATATTCCTCCGCTTGAGGCTTAATTTTCAACATAACAGTTACAAGTTTCAGTTATTGCTGAATGCAGTTGACAGATTTATTAGAAAACACATCCAAGTTTTATTCCCTGGATTTTACTAGGGGTTGAAATGTAAGAAGCCATCCTCTTTTCAAAATGTTTTCTGCCTTGATTAATTTTGCCTTTTCTCAATCTTGTGATGCAGATGTATTACTGTTTGTTGGACTTTTTTGTTATGTTCCCAATATACAGAGGAGTTTCTTCTATTGGGCTTGTCTTTTCTTGTTTCTAATTGCAATAACAAAATCAGATGTGTTGGAGTGGAACAAGGTTAAAGATAAGAGGTGTGATCAAGTCAGCAAATTATGAAAGTCAATTATAATATGTTTTGAAATAGTTATCTTTGTGAACTCTTGGAGACTGGTAAAGATCTCAAATGTGCTGGAAAAGAAAGAGAAAATAACTAACTTATTTAAAGAAGCCCCCCGGCAGTATATAATAATTTTGTCTTTAATACACAGGATTTGATTAAACATTTTTTTAATTCCTGGAGGATAATTACTGAACTATATTTGCCAATAATAAACTAAATCAATCCCATAACCTGTCATTTTATCTGCTAGAGAATAATTGGCGGTAAACAATTAAATAGTAGCTGTGATATATCTTCTGTTTAGTCTGGTTTTTGATTGTGTCCTGTCTGATTCTCCTCATTAAAAAGAGGAGAAAGATAATCTGAATATGACCACCATAATATTGAAAAACATACTTAGCAGTGGTTCAGTCAAACAGGCAGTCCCAGAGGACTTTTCCATGGTCTGGAGCATTTTCTAGTAGTGATTCAAGTGATTTAGACAGCACACATTTGTGCCTAGCATCTTCACAGCAGAGATATCCAGTAGTTTGGACAACTGGATCAGGATGAAATACAGTCTTGAACAAATGGTCTCAAATGGATCGATGAATTACAAGACAAGTGTGAAGTGTTATATTTAGGACAGAAATAAAATATATGCATATAGAAGGGGAGATAGCTGGGCTGGCGATAATAAAGTGAAGAAAAGTTCTGGGAAGTGTGGTGAATCCCAAACAAAATGAGTCAGCAACATGGTGCTATTGCAAAAAAAAAAAAAAAAGGTAAATTTATTATGTCTCTGATAGTGGAAGGGCTTGACAGAAGGAGAAGGTGAATTGTTTTATTTTACTTGGCAATAGTGAGATTTTAGCTTGAATCATTTACTATCTTGGCGTTACATATATAAAGAAGTAGCCCCAGCAGCAGTTGTCTGATACGAGCTAATTTGAAATGTATGGCCAATTAGGCCTTGTTATGGTCACAGAAATAGTTACGGAAAACTAAGAGTAACTGTTGCTTCTGTATCTAAAGAAAATATCATGTTCCTAGAGCGTTGCTTTCTCAGAAATGGTTGTTTTACGGAATTTTAAAGCTTGCAATTGCTGAGGAAACTTGGAGCAAGTCTGCAGAAGAACAACAGGAATTATGAAGGGTTTAGAAAATATGACCCATGAGCAGATGTTTATAATGGTGGGTTTGACTCAGTCGTCTAAATGATATAGATGTCTTTCCTCCGATTCTACTTCAGTGGAATGTATTTTAATGGTATTTTAGATACCTTTTACTTCAGTTCTATAGATAGTAACTTTAGCTGTATGTGAACACGCGTTCATAAACATACCGGAGAAGTACTGGTCTCCCTCTACTTCATTTGGACTCTGAGAAAAACCTCCTAAACACTGTGGTTCAAGTTTTTCTTTGCCTCGCGTGTCACCTGTGTTTTGGACAGGGTCTTTTTATCTCAACAATCAATCTACAAAAAAAACCTTGATCTTTAACTCTTGGACAAATTACTCTTGTCCTACAAAATTGTTATGCGTAACACCAGAATAGTTGGTCTGAAATGGGAAATCACATATGTCTGGTAAGCTTAGTAATTAATACCTGCTGGCTGCCTGTGTGCTACACAGGCAGAAAGCATAGTTTGCTCCTCAGTGCAATCACGTACCAAGCAAGTTTTATTTCTGTGTAGGGTTTTCAGGACAGAAATATAGGAGGCCCTGCTTGTATTCTGCTGTAACATGAGTGGTTATAGTTAATAGCTCTGTGCTGTCCTGGAACTGCGTTTCTTCCTCTTCTAAAGACGTTTTGGGAGAGGTGGTTGTCAAAACATGAAAATGGATCTCCATGTGAAATCTACAGCTTATCCTCCTTCTTGTTCTGACTGGTTTTCAGTGGTTCAAATCCATCTCTGTTTCTAGCTGTGGAATTGATTTCAGTTAATGGAGTACTCCTGGTTAGTGATTTCTCATAATTGTTAACTTTGTAAAAGTGTTAAATAAATAACTTTTATTGTATAATTGGTTTGTGTTCAGTCCTATGTGGTTCTAGAAGTGCTGTCTTGAGCAGATTAGCCTACAGGGTCAGAATAAAGATAGAGGAATACATTACGTCACTTGTTTCTCTTATTTGTGAGTAATGGAATCCAGGTCGTTAATGAACTTTAAAATATTTAGGGTTGAATAAAATTGTTTTATAAAATTCTCACTCATCTGCCACCCTCCATAGGTAAAAAATAAAAACAAAACCAAACAACTAGTTACACAGTCAAAGGAAAAGCTTAGTTCTAAATCTTCATTTGTGTTGGGTCTATAGTGCATTGCCCCCCAAAAAGCCGTATTCCTTTCCTGAAAATTCAGTGCCTAGAGTACTTGTGTCTCAGTACACTTATTCTCAGACTAAGCTTTCAAAACACTCACATTTGCAAGTTGCTGTCACATGACCAGTGATGTAAATACAAGTAATGCTTTTAATGTCAGAAGTTGTAAATTATTGAAGAATAATTTTCTAATTTACGTGTCATCAGCATAACTTAACAACCCATACATAATTACTATTTGTGGGGAAAAAATATCATGTATAGATACTTTGGACTCAGGTGCCTTGAGTTCAGCAATCTCTTAGCTAAGGAGTCAAGTCCCTGCTATGAAATCCGTAACAAACTCTCAACCACACCATCTTGGCAGTTTTCCATCTGTGATACGCAGAACCTAGAAACCTCTGGAGTGCTACCAAGAAGTCTATGTTTGGTAGGGTATCTAGGGAAAGCTAGCAGAGCTGTCAGAAAGATTGCAATTGCTATGGGTGAGGCCACACCTCTCTTCAAACCTTTTTTGGGGGGTTGAGCGGGGTGCTTAAATGGAAAAACTGGGGAAAATGTATTTGCAGGTCTCTCTTACAGATTCTCAAAACAACAGATTTCTCTCTAATTCCTACTCCTTTTACTAGCCAGCAACTGGATTATGCAGAACATCTGTGCTTTAAATATTATAGTATGTGACTCATCTATAAGCAATTCATCATTGTTTCAGTAAGGTAGGCCAAAAGTTGGGTGATGACGTTTGTGAGATAAAATGCTTAGCAAATTAAAAGTATAGGAGAAACGGGAGAATGTAATCCAAGAGACCTTTATGTTTTCCCCCTTCTGATCATAGACATTGTGTATGATTTTCTTTAGTGATACCTTCTTGGTTTACCATCTAAATGGCATGCAGTAAGTTGAAACTCAAAGCGACTTTAAAAATGGGGAGCATATTACTTTAATATTATTTTATTCAGAAAGAGGTTTTCTTTGTCCTCAGAAAAAGTTTATTTATAAAATAATGAAGTTCTGCAGGTTGTACGTAATGATAGCAAAGGAACATATTGTAACCTAGTTTTTAATAATAGGACTATAATTAGAGCTCTCACAAGAGATATATTAAGTCCTGAGTATGATAGCTTTTGCAAAGGTCTCCACTTTTTAAATTTGAAATAACTGAAATCTTGTTTATAAATGAAACACACAATCTTAACTATGTGTTTTGGGAGAATGCAAATATATCACAAGCCCTCAAGTGTAGCAGCTCTCTGCTGGAACTTTGAAACAGCCAGAACAATGGCATTAACAATGCCTGTACCCCATTTTAAATGAGCTTCTGTTGCCTCACTGGTTATACATTTTTAGTTGTTCATTGCATAATATGCTTCAAAATAGAAAACGTTATTCAAAATGGAAATGTTCTTTACTTGCATGTAGAAAAGGGCTTGTAAATGTCAATTAATTTCAAAATCAAAACCTGAAAATTCCAGAACCAAAAAACCCCCACCCCACCCTAGAAAGGAAACAGCGTACTCCTATGACTAAAGAAATACTGGCAATTTATTTTGCTCCCTCATTATGGAGAAAGCATCTCAAAGTACTGACAATTTTAACATCAGTAATAAAAATATCTGTTTTGAGTATAGAGAAGGCAAGCAGCTAAGCATTGTAAGTTTTGGTAAGTTGAATTTTAGGTTAGACCCTTATGGCTAATTTGAGGTCAACAGCTTAACTTCTAAGTGGTTTTCATAAAAGAATGGTAATTTGTGAATGAGTGTTCAACATTTTAATTTTCAATATCAAAAAACAGATGATCATAAAATTGCTTGTAAATTCAGAGGTTTAAGTATATTGTCCACATTTCTGCTACAAAAGGGTAGAAAATTCCACTATACAGTCAAAGAAGACATTATACATGACAGTACATTTTTTCATGTAGACTGAAATTATTAATCTTCAACCAAGTAGAAGCAAGAGTCAGAAAACTGAGAATGGTAGATTGTTGGGGGAGGAAAGTGGTTAATTCTTGTGGTTTCTCTACCTTATGGTTTGGTTTTCTTCCTGTTATTGAAGAAGGCAGAATATGAAAATAAATTCAGGATTACCCCTTATTTCATTACTTAGCTTTATGGAAAACCAAGTAAGTAATAATTTTAATGGAGAATTTAAGTTATGAAAAATGGCAGCTTTTTATAGGCAGGTGGAAATATTAAGAGGTAGTTGTTTGTGTGGTGACTGTGGTATTAGATTCCCATTCTTGTAGTGACTGTGTGAAGAAACATAGTACAGATGCAGCCTGTGCCAAAGAAGGCAAGGTTGGCAGCCTAACCGAAGATATAGGTGGCTAGTAGAATAACAATCAGCAAAATTAAATACACTTTTTACTAATGAAGTTGCTTTGAATAGCAGCTAGATTGTTCAGGCAGCCGGTATACGCAGGGGCAAGAGGAACACAGAGGGGGCATTGTTTACAACTTCAGTTGAACTACGTAGCAGTCAAAATTGTTTTCTAATTACCCAGTATTTGTATTTGCTTATATGATACAAGTGTAGTAACGGTCTCAGGTCTTTCCCTCGAGTTCACGGACTACCTAAAGTTATTCAAAACTCCGTTTCACTTTAGTGGTCTCTTGCAATTGTAGGTTAAATGCCTTCTGCATATGAGATAACAAAAACTACTGATACAAATGAAATGTTTACTGACCTTTGGAAAAAGTATGTCAAATATTTGTGGTACAGAGAGACTGTACTACCATAAGTCTGGCATCTGACAGAGAATTTTGCTGCTTTTGTGCACACACTTGCTCAGTTTTCTGTGCTATCATTCAAAATGACTTCAAGTTAAAACAAATTTTAAAAGCCACTCACGACAAAGTGAATTCAAAGTGTTGTAGACTTTGGGAGGGGAGTAGTCCAGTGAAGCTTTGTGAAGACAATAATAGTTTCATTAGTCAAATTTCTTTAAGATTTAACTTCTATGGAAATGTGTTAACCACTGTGACAGTTACATCAAACTCCATCAGAAGTACCATTTCTTTAGCCATGTTTCTGAACTCCAATTAATAATCAAGAAAAGGAGCTGGAGGGAGGGAGGTCAGCGACAAATCCCAAAACCACAGATTAAAATATTCAGTATTAGCCCTGTCCAAACTGCTAACTTGACCACTTGGTCAAATGAAGAGAGCTGCTTAAAAGGGTGAGTGACCAGTAGGAAAATTAGAATTAAATCCTATACTTAGAGGTTCAGATCAGTGTGCTCAAGCTTCACTGATGTATGCTTCACTGATATCTGCCATTATGTTGTATTTTCTAAAAGCAGAACAGTAGTTGTGTATGCATGTCTACGAGAAGACTAGAAATGATCCCTAGCTGTTTCACATAATAAAAGTAATCAGTAGGGTGTGCTGGTGTTGTAGGATTTCAGTTTTAGGATTGAATTCTAGAGAGTACATCCACACTGGCTTTGCAGGACAAACTTTAATATCACTGTAGACAAGTTCAGAAAAGTTAATTCAGATAGCTGTGGTGCTTTGGCCATTTACACAGAATTTAGTGCCTGCACAAAAGCCTGTTGGAGAAACAGAGTAAATAAAAGTTTGCTAAGCTCCATGTTGCCACAGATTAGCCTGCAGGAATCAGTCAAATGCATTTGCATCTAGCCCTGTATTTTTACAGTATGTTGAACCAGTACCTGACACTGCAGTGTTGATGTATTCTCAGGCTGTGTAATTCACCCAGCCCTTATCACTGTTTTCAGCTAAAAAATAGAAATCAGACTGAGCTCTTCCTACATTATCTAATACCCAAACTTGGTTTTGTTAAGGTAGAATTTAAAGAGGAAGGAGGTAGTTGAACATCTTTTTGTTATTTTTTTTTAACCAAATGCAAACTAGACGCATTAGCATTCATTCTCAATTACAGGGAAAAAAAATAAAATATGCTTATTCTTTTAAATTAAGAGGTAAAAAGAGTTACAGAGAAATTCACCTGAAAAGGGTCATTGTGGTCAAAGTAGCTGAGGGTTGAACGCTGACCCTGCTGCAAGCCTTGAGGAATAGTACCACGGAGCAACCAACACTCGCTAATAGCCAGTGTTGCATCTACTGGGTCATGAAGTAGCATGTATTGTAATTTTACTGCTGACACTGCGTATTCACACTACGGCTTGCTTCAAAAGCTTCTGGTTTTGTGCTTGTATCCGTTTCCTTATTTAGGTCAGTAGAGTTATGCTGAATTTCACCAAAAAAAAGTTGTGCTCTATTCATCTAAGGAGCACTAATTTGGAGAGATATATCAAGGAGCATCAGGTACCATGTGTAAGAACATTGACTCCAGGACAAACAAAAGATGGATTGTTAGTAAAATTTTGAAATTGTATCTGTGGTAAAACCTGGATCAAATCTTTAATGGCTGCGTATTAAAAGTGAATATAGTAGATGTCAGGTCAGTTCATTAACTAAACATTGATAATACCTTTGGAGCAGCCTCAGAATTTCTCTTTTGTTTCTGAAAGAAAACTTTCAGAAAATCACACAGATTTCCAATTGTGTCATTCGTGATAAATGTGAAAAAATTATAGTTGGTATTATTTGATGTTGGTAAGGCACCACGATTGATATTCATCCATCCTAAATACCTAATTAATCTGTTCTGTGTCTCTGTTGCCAGCATTTTTAAGTACTACAGTGAAAGTAATGAGAAAGAGCAGTTTACTAATGTGGGAGCCAAATGACTTTTCTCTGCTACAGTGTGGCAAATAACCAGAATTCTCATTGAAGATTAATAATGCTTAACTTTGCTTTCCAGCTCTGCGTGATCAAGACTACCCTTGGGATACATACTGTTTTAAAATACCAGGCTTTCTTATGCCAATAACTTTTTTAAAATACATCTTGCAAGAGCACACCAAAGGCCCATCATGTCTATTCTGTATTATTAAAGCAAAAGCTTTTCTTTTTTTTTTTGAAGCCAAATGATGTTTAAACCTGGTATAGAAAACACATTTACATTGTTAAGTGTTAAGTGATTTTCCTTTTTTGGATTGCTCCAGAATAAACAAGCAAGTGTCAGGCAAAACACATGCTCAGAGTTATTTGCATTGATATATAATGAATTACCTATTAAGTCTCCATATTCTGCATCTTTTTTTTTATGATGCAGTAAAAAGGGATATATGCTGTGTGAATATTTAGTAAGTTTCAAATGAATTAAAAAGAATTTTAGAAATATTTTTGCTGTATTTCTTAAGGTAATACCAATGGCAATATTGCCATTTATTTTACTCAGATTTTTATTCTAGAACTTCTACTACCTATTAATATACTTTTATGGCTTTTTTTTGTATGACCAACAAAGTTACCATGAACAGAAACAGGCATAGTTTAAAGGCACAAATATCTTCATGCCTTGAATTTTGTGCATAACATCACCTCTGTGTTCAAGCTTTAAAATTTATAAACTCGATGACTTTTTCTATATTGCTTCCAAAGTAATTTTTCAGCTTACTATTGGCAAAATACTTAGGGCATGTCTGCCTTATCAATTTACTATTTATCAATATTTAGCTCTGCCCAGTATAGAGGCTGAGATGCTGGCAGGGATTAAAATAGAGGATTAATCCCTTTGCACATACTGTAAAAGCAAGGAACACCAGAAGCTGAGTGGTGTCTCAGTGCAGTGTGACAAAAACAAAGCACTGTTTAAGAGGGCGATCTTCTCCGTTTTCTCTGTTCTTGCTAACATCAGAAGCTCAAGATGCATGACCCACTGTGGCAGTCACGCAGCTGGAGATGCCTTCAAAACTGTCAGCATAGAAAAGAACCCTTTCACTGAAAACCTAGAGAGGCAAACAATGTATTTGGTTATGCTTCAAAGACACAAAGATAGACATCTGAGGTTAACGAAAAGCTAATGGGACTATCTCTATATTGTTCTTGGTCACACTTTTTTTTTTTCCCAAGTTGATGTTCAAACAGTGAAGGTTTTATTAAGTGTGAGTCAGGGGTAATTTCCACATGTCAAGTGTGCGTGAGGGGACAGGATTGTCCAATGTTTTTCCTCCATAACATGCTCGCATTGCCAGGAGACTTTACAACTTTGCCTGGTGTTTTGGGTTTTTTTCCCCTAAAATGTCTAAATGACTGCAATTAAACAAGACAGCTCTTGGAGAGCAGATTCATTTGCACTTTGATGAAAAGTGAAACTTCTCCTTTCACTTAATTATCTGCACATCTTTTGGTAGAGCTGTGGTTACCGGCCGTGTCTCTCAGAAGACCTTTTGCTTGCAAGTGGGACTCACTTCTGTCTGCTCCCTCGACTGCACAAGCAGTGACATGTTTTCTCTGCCTTGCCTTAGTGGGCATAAATTCAGAACTGGCTACAGTTCAGGAGCAACTTTTCCTCAGGGAACACGGTGAGGTCTGCCTCCACCAGAACTTTATACTAATCTCTGAGCCTGATCCTGATCCCCTTCTCGGGCTCGGCTGCCTGTGGGAGCTGCAGGCCTGGCACCACAGCCACCCTGCCCATGGGCACAGCAGGCCCTTGGGTTGGGAGGGGGCGGAAATCCCCACCGGTCAGAAAGCATTAGAGCTGTCACTGCTCCAGTCTAGTCACTGAAGATTATGTCATATTCTCAGTATCTTTTGTTTGCACGTGCAAAGGTTAGGTTCCTTTTCCAAATCAAATTTTAAGGCTTACAGTGTTTTCCATTAAAAGCGACTTCCCTTCCAAAAAAAATGTACGCTCGTATTATCTTAAACAATGAGCATCTGCATGACAAAACATTTTCAGCATTAGAAACGTCTGAGTGAATACAGGCTACATTTTAAACACTTCTAAGATAATGTAGTCTCCCGACCTTTAATTTGAATCTTCAGAGTAGGTTAGTAAAATTAGGAAGCTAGACTAAAATATACGCATTTTTATTATGTTAAAATCACTTGTCTTTGCATTCCTGTTTTTATAGCCTCTTTTTGCAGAATAACAAGGGCTTCCTCAGGTGCATTAAACATGCCAAGCAAAGCAATCACTCGTGTTGGCAATAGAGGGCACTGGGCTTTCATTTCTAATGTGTGTTACTAAAGAAAAAAATAGTCAAGTGAGGTCCGTTGAGCTCCTTCACCTTTTCTTTCTCATGCTTGGACTTGCACCTCCTAGACTTTTATTCAAACTCTCATACTCTTTTGTTGCACTTACTTTAAGTAAAAAAGATTAATCTAAAGAAAACTGAATACATGCTGTTCTCTTGAAGTTATTATTGTGTATGTATCTTGAGGGGGGAATGGGAACAAGCTAAATATAGCACTACAATATTGGTCTCAGTGGTGCATATGTCTAGCTTGCAAATTTGTAAACATTTACAAATTTGCATGATTGTTGCTGGCAGTAGACATCATCATTTCCGTGCTCAGAATTCATTACCATTACATCTAATCATCTTCAGAATCTCCAAAGCAAAACTCTTCATACGGGCAAATAAGGCTTTAGTGGATTTATGTTATACTTAGATTGAAAGTTCAAAAATAAAAACAGGAGAAAAAGAAAACTCGAGCTACGCTTATCTAAATGCCCTCTTATGTAAACCTACCAAAGCTCAAGCAAATCATACTGACCATTTTCCCTATCTGCAAAAGAGCTATCACATGCCTATGGTTTGATGGAGACAGGAAAGGAGAAGGTGCAAGCACGAGCACTTAGAACTGGCGCACCTCTCTCTCTTGAGCTTTCTACACCTCTTAAACAGATTCAGCATATCTCTTTGCATCAGTGTCACGTCATGTTATTCAGTAGGGCTGAAAGTCAGGGAGTAACTTGTCTACCACCAGCCCAGCAGCATGCCTGCACCCCTCCGGTAGGACCTTGTGAGCTACTGCCCTCCCCTGCTGCTGTGTACCATTCTTAAACCTCCTTCTGCCTGAGGTAGTGGGTACATCTTGTGTCTCTCAGACGTACATACTTCTTTCTGTAGGCTGTCTTTCCCATCAGGAAGTTTGGCCATTCTTCCTACGTGTTTAAATGCATAAAAATTCTATGATTCTATAAAATATTTTTTAAAAAGCACGTCTTGGAGAAAACCAAACAGCTTTGGGCAGACTGCATTTGTGTTACAGACTGCATTCTTGGATGTTGATGTTTCAGTGTTGGTGATGATGAGATGGCCTGACCCCAGTTCTGTAAGCACTTACATTTTTGTGTATCACTTTCTTTATTATGCTTTGAGATATTTGTATTGTGTACAAAGACTTTCTGTTCATTCGAAGGGCCTGATGGTGGACATGATTTTACACCTGGATCAAATGCAACTTTTATTGAGGTTAATTTCTTTAAATCATGTGCCTGTATTTTAGGTCCTACCTTGCCATGAAGACAGAAAAAATATCATTATGAAATATGTTCCTATGGTAGAAGGGCATTATCAGAAATAATAACCTTATTTGTACAAGGTTGCAGATAACTGTATTTGCACAAGACCTTGCACATCTGCCTTTTACATATGAAGGGGCTCAGTCAGATCTTGGGGGTACCTCTGGACTAACACTTCAAGAATATGTATGATTTTTACATCTGCTTACCTTTGTCCTTTCTCTGATCATGTGTTTGGGCTGTTTTGAAGGGGAAAAACTGTCTCCTTGAACATGTATCTGCAGTTATTTCTCAACAGCAGAGGCAAAATTGACATAGACACCCTATTAAGTCTTTGCTCAGAGAATTAGTTATTAAAAAAAACCCAACACACCTCCTCTTTTTTCCTGCTCTGGAAAAGCTACCTAACTTGTAAATCTTTTTTTCCCTCTGTTTTAGTATGCCAGTCCGATTAAATATTGATATTCATGTCACTGACTTTGCTAATACTTTCACTTTTTTCAAAGATCTACATGACAGGTGTTATTACACAGAATAGCCATTTTTCTTTTCTATCTGCTTTTCATAGTGTGTTTGATTGATTTGCCAGTTTAAACCCATCACATTTACTTCTTGGTAATATTAGTGTGAGCATATATATTGCTGATTTAAAAACAGGATGCTTTTAGTGTGCTCAAGTACTTATATTGGTTCTATTGAAATTAAGATTTCAGGGAAAAACATAAGTAGTTTCTTCTTTTAAGTCTGGTGCAGATTTAAAAAAAAAAAAAAAATATATATATATATATAAGGTTACTGAAAATCCTAAGCTGTTGGTAACAATAAAATCCTTCCCATTAAAAACCCAAAGCCAACCGAAAAAAAACCAAAAACCTGACATTACTCCTTGAGAGCAATAACAGTAAGTTGTAATTCCAGATGGTTAACTTGTAACAGTTGAAAGTTATACGAATTTAACAGACACAGGTAAACACAGTTACCAAAAACATATTTAATGAGACAGTTCTCCATCTGACACAGATGGAAGTATTTGACACAGTTATGATTTAGCAGTGATTCAAAATTTACTAATAATTTGAGATAGACCAAGAGGTTGAATCTTAGCGGCACTTAACTGATTTAAAGGTTTACAAAGTGATTTAGCAAAATAACTAAACAGGGACTTAATTAAAGATTTGAAGGTGGCAAGATTCACACTAACTTACTATAAAGTATCCCAAATCAATACATATACATATGAGCAAAAGCACAAATCTCAAATTAACACATATACATATAAGCAAAGCATATTAGTGCACACACACACACTGGTCTATAAACACTGAGATCAAAGCTCTCTTAATATTGTATGACTTGAGCCGGAGGGTACCCCTTTTAACTCCTACACATGCACGGACAAATGGAAGAACATCCACATCCATAAAGCTAATGTATCTTTATCATAAACATATACGTGGAGAGGTAGATGGAAGAGGGGCTAGCCTATAGTTAAAATTTCCCTTCCTCAAGTTAGAGTAAATACTCACATTACATCAGCATTCCTCAACAGGCAATAATTGAGGCTCGAGAAGGGTTTGTCTCACCGTGGCCTTCTAGTCCTTGAGGTGTTTTGCCTGAGTGGCATCCCAACTCAGAGGAGGTACTGGCCACAGCCCGCTGTGATCCAGAAGAGCTCAAAGGGTCTTTACTAGAATCGCTACTTATAGGATCTGAGATCATTGACTTTCATCAGGTCCTTTTCCACTCTGCCCCAGCTGAAATACAATGAAATACAATGGAGTATTTCGGTACTGTCCTTGGTTACACAAGCCCAGGACTTGCTAGAACTTGTGGTCCTGGCCACAAGTGGCCTCTCTGTGGCCACGCTCCATGTGTTGTCAGGAGTGATCGATTATAGTTATTATCTTTAATTGGTAGGAGCCATGGGGACCAGGCACACTATTGTGTTCTTGGTCCGTTGCTCCCCACCTTTTCTTTCCTTCATGTTAGACCATTGTGTTACATTCTGGTCCCGTGTATTCTTCTGTGGTCCAGGCGGGGAGGACATCATGCCGAGTACCAAGAGGCCTAAGGTCGGGGGCAGACTGTACCACTATGCCATCTTTTCTTTTTTTTCGCCTAGTCTTAGGCCTCAGAAGAAATCAATCTGTAAGGCTTTGTCTGTGGATAAAACAGACTTTGTATGTTCTGTATGTTCTCTAATCTTAGAACAGAGTTACTATGTGCTGGATTGCAAAAATACAAGTATGATGGTAATTTACAAATGTATTGATATTTTTCTTTTTTTCTTTTCTTGAAAGTCCTCAGTGATATACAAATTTGCATTTTAAGTTGAGGGCTAGTTTTCTTTGTGACTAATACATATGAAAGGCACATTTGGTACAAGGAAGTCAGACATGAGACATACTGGAATCGGGTATAAGCAACACAGTATATCACATTTGTGGAAACAGGGTTCCTTTATAGGGTTGTATTCAACTAATGCATCAAACATTAAAAGTCCATGCTCAAAAAGAGGGAGAATTATCTTGCCACCTTGATAGCAATGACTCTAAAATACTAAGAAAGCTCAGACAGATTGCACTGAAAAATCTCAATCACCGTCTCGTGGATTTTGTAAATAACATGTATGCATAAGATAGAAACCCTAATTTTTTAGGCATTGGAAGAGACCCACTCTTAAAGCAACTAGTCAGAGCTTGCAGGACGAGGAGAAGCAAGTCTTGAATCAGTCCTGGGCAATACACAAGACTATTGCAGTCAGTAATGTTTTCTATGACAAATATGACATTCAAAATGTCTAACAAATACGGATTCAAAAGTGGTGTCTTCATAGAAGAAAGCAAGACAAATTAAATACACATGGTAAGATTTAACTTCAAAAACATGAGCTATGCTGAAAAGAAGATGAAAAAGCAACTCAAAAGAAGAATCAAAGCATTCTGTACCAACAGGCACCTTGCAAGCAACATATTGTAGTCCTGAATTGAATACACTTATCAAAGTGTATTACCTATCAAAATCAGAAACCTACCTCTGTTTAAGAAAAAAAGTGGATTAAAATGAGTTTCCTTAACTCAGTTATGTAATGTAAGTTCAGAAGAACCTATTAAGATATGTGGCAAGTTCATGTACATATATGAAATATACGGAAATGCTGATTATATAATTACAAAATGAAAACTGAAAGATACAAACACAAAATCAAGAGTAAAGACTATCTCAAAGAAACTTTAACAGAGAAATGGACTATGAAGGCAAAAACTTGCATAAGGTCATCAGTCAATTTTCAAGGAAGAGGTTTCTGAACAGGACTTGCTGAAGTTAGAGTGGTACTCAGTCAGTGCTAGAAACCACTTTTTTTAATAACCTTAACAATATAAAATCTCTTTATATAAGATTATCAGATATAATGTTTTACCATATCATCTCAGATGCTTTTGAATACTGAGGCAGCATTCAAACAGTTGCTTCTAATATTTTTGCCTATGGGAAGAAAGACCCAATTCACCTTTCTTTTGACTTTTTGTGGTGATATAACTTCTGCGCTTTTTTTTTTTTTTTTTTTGTTTTTTTTTTTTTTTTTTTGGTGATCTTCTAACTTCTAACTTTCTGGTCAGTGTAGAACTGACTTGACCTGTGCTATCTGTACTAATCATTCACTAAATTAGTGTTTGTATTCTTACCCAACTTTGTCTTTAAAATATGTTATATATTGTCTTTATATACTATATTAAGAGCAATAGTTAAATCTATTAAAAGAGTTAGGATTAAGTGATGCGTCTCCTGGAGGCAGTTAGAACTGAATATATGATGTTCACAAATTGGGTATTACATAAAAATATGGAAAACAGGAAAAACTGTCTCTGGAAAGTTGTAATTAAAACAATAATCAGGGAGTCCAAAACAGTGGGGTTTGGTTTTGGTGAGTTTGATGGGGTTTTTTGGGGAGTGCAGGTGAAAGTTCTTACGCTGAGAGCTTAAAAATTAATAAAGCAAGCATTTTCTGATGCCTCACAAACAGGAAACATGCCAGGGAGCGCATAGCAGGCTGCTAGATGCTCAGGTTGTAAACAGTGTGTGTTGCAGGGCAACTAAAACGCTGCCCCTTAAACTGATTTGAAGAGAGAGACTGCTGGTTGAATTGAATGACAACTAACATGAGCCATATGGAGCTACACTATCCTTTATCACATAAACCAATATTCCAGTTATTGTTATACATCTTATTATTAATGTCTCAATCATACAGAATCACCATCTTACCTAACATCGTGACGGCCTTCATAGTTACGGAAACATGAATCACATCAGCTTCTTTGTGTACTGACCCATTACCACAGGACCCAACATCTTTTCAGCCATCAGTGACAACTGGCAGTCATGGTCTCCCATGAGGCCCAATAGGTGAGGGTGAGGGTGCCCATGCAGCTGGTGGTGTTGGTGCTGGGTGAGTGCTGATGATCCCAAAGTATGCTCTTACCAAGCTTAACCAGGCTCTACACCTGCAGCTTCTTGCCTCAGTGGCTGGCTCCACTTGTGGTCACCTCTGGGCTCTCCAAATGTGATCTGCCACAGCTAGTCCTTATTTTAGTAATCTCTGGTCTAGGAATCCTGTGGGTGTCTCAGTTGAATATTTCCTCATCCATCTTGCCATGATTTTATCGAGTTGTCATTGGTTTCAACCAGACAATGTGTTTCTGAGTTAAACAAATCAGCTTACAGGCCAACTGCTGCTTTTTGTTGTTGGTGGTGTGCCATTCTCTATCAAGCTCTGGTTTGCATGATTGTCTGGGGCAAAGTTGAGGTGGTAGAGGAAAGCTGTGCATACTCTCCACAGGAGCGCTCATGGAAGCTTAGGTAACAGCTTAGTAGATAAACAAATTGATTCTACCTTTGCTTACTGTGAGGGAGCCTAGGAAGCCTCCTGCATTAATAACTTCCTTTACACAGCATGATTCTGAGCATCTGTCTTAATTTCAGTGGCATTAGAAGTCACCTCTTCTAAAAGAAATAAAAATCTAAAATTGCAGCAAGCAATGGATCCAGAGAAACTTAAATATAAAGCTGTAAGCCATTAATTGGTTCTAAATCCGTGATTTATTTCAGCCTTGTATCCAAAGGAGGGTGCTAATGATGCTAATATTTTTAAACAACTTTGTCTATTTATCTACCTGGCAGAAATGGTGCAAATTAGTAGACAAGTGGATAAATCTGGTATAACGGAGAAGAGTCTATATAGTTTTGCAAAGAAGCCACACCTCCCAATTGCATTAATTCTTCAGAGAAGTCAGTACATATACACACATATGACGGAAACAGAAAAAGTGTGTATCTGTAAATATTTTGACATTGTTTTCTTTTGAAAAGAAGAAATGAAAAAGACCTCATGTTTCAGAAAGCTGCTATAAGGTAGGAAAAAAGGGATAGAAATTAAGTCAGTTTACACCACGGACGGAGGTTAGCAGTGGAGTTGCATGCAAATTTCCTCTGAGATAATGATTATCTGCTAAAGGGATGTGGCAAAACTACTGATGGTTCAGAATCATTCAGGTCAGATAAAAACAACCAAAGGCTTGCATGATACTGAATGGCTAGGTGATTAAAGGGTAGATGATATTCAGTATTTGTTTACAAAAGGAAAAAGCATTTTAATAGACAAAGCTTATGTTACTCCTTCCTTTTTGCATACTGTATGTCCTAAATGAGATGTTACTGCTCAGAACTGTCTACAGTCACATATCTTTTTCTAGGAAGTTCCAAAAAAAGTTCACTTAGTTTTTGATTTTTCCATTGAAAAAGTTCAAACCACATCAGCATGAAATGTAAGTCCACCTTGAATATTCTGAACATTATGGAACAGAACCTTGTCTTGGGAAATTCCTAACCAAAATGTCACATAAATTAGGGCATTATTCTGAAGCACTATGTGATTTTGCACTTGTCCTATCCTTATACTCTGTTCTTAAGGATTCTGTGCAGGCTACCATCAGAGTCAGATGAACTTAGAAGAGCCCTTGGTTTGCCCAAAATAGCAGTTCTTATTTTACTCTCTTACAATAATTTCATGCTAATTATGCATTAGAATATTCAAGATTTTTTTTTTCAAGGAAATGAGAATGACTTCCCATAGTGAGATATTAATGACACTATATTTAGCATAACATAAAAACGGACCTCACAGGCATAGTAATCCAAAAGCTGGAGGCTAGGCTGAGACTCCATCTGCGACAGAGTAATGAACGCACCCCAACTCACTTATGGGCAGGTGAGGGAATTCAGTGTGTTGGGAGGCAGGAATGAATGCAGAACCTGAAGGAGTGATGCTTTTATCTCTACATAATGTCCAGCTACTAAGTTGCTGGCCTAGGAAGTGGTCTGTGGTGATTTATCCCCTTCAGTTGGCCCAGCCCCAAAGCTGCTTGTGCACCACCTTTTCAGCTCTGCAGTCTCCCTACTCTTTGCTACACAAACCAAAAATATATGAAACTGATTGTCTCCTTCAGCGTAAATTTAAGTAGAGATTCTATAATGCGTGTCTCTGTTTTGATTCAGGCTCAAAATGAAGAGAGGTCTACAAGCATTAGGACCTGGGATGGAAAGTTCAATTTGACTGTGCCTGATGAAGCAGTCTCTCCAAATTAAGGTCCAGAGTGGAAATCCTGGCAGTATCTCGCAAAAACCTGAATGTACGATAGCCCTGGGTAGGGTACATTGCTGTAAAGAAATTGTAGAAATGATACAGTACTAAAAACCTGTTAAATGGAACATAGAAATTGAAACAAACACAGCCACTGTTATAATTCTGATCACATAAGGATGATAAACAAATCTCACGATAACGGAAATCTGAAAAGTGAGATTGCTGAGATTCAGGGTAGAGAAAACAAAAAATACAACTCTGATGTGTCCTTAAGTTACCAATTCAAAATCAGTTTTCTACTTTTCTTTTTCTAAATACAGTAGAAATTAAGGGTAGAATCCAAAATGATGTCTCCTTGTGTATCAGAGAATACTGGAAATGCAGTTAATATTCTTACTCAAAAGTGAGAATCCTTATTAAATTGGTTTGGAGACCTATTGCGTAAACTTTGACTAAATATTCCCAAATATGCTTGCTTAAACTCAGAAGAAAAAAAAAAAAAAANAAAAAAAGGCGAGGGTGGAGGGGGGGAAGTTAAACCATCAAAGCAGAAAGAACTTGCCTCATAAAAATGCACCAAACTGTCATTTTGTCACCCCTGAGAATCTGGGATGGTGAGGTTGTCTTTTTGAAATTAATTTTCTCATTTGCACTTAAAAATCCTGTGTTGAATATGATTTAAAAAAAAAAGGTTGTTTGAATATGAGGCATTGTGACTACTACGTTCTGTTTGTTGTTAGAGCAGATGCTTTTTATTAACTTCTCAGGAAATAATGGAAATGCACTTGAAAACCTCTACATTTCAGAGCCCTAAGCTATATTCAGTGACCTTCTACGCCACGCTAAGCTATTCAGTTAGATTTCCCCATTAGCCAAGGGGAGGAAACCTAGTGTTAAACAAGCTTTATTTTTTCCCTTGTGTTTTTCTAGTTGATTGAAGATGTATTCAGTTTGTGGGCTGACAAGAAATGTATGTGAAGAAGGTCAAACGGGTTACAAACATCTTTTAAATCTTATGTTTCCCTGTTCTATAAGACTATAAGCAAAATGCCATAATAGAAAAAATGCACCCTCTTTATGTTACTCCTTTACCTCTAAAGAAGAAAAACACATTTAATAGCTTTCTACCCCCTTTCATTTAGCTGCAATATCCTCTTCAAATTATCTAGGCCACTTAGGCCCTTATACCAGTTAGCTATTTTTAGCTTGCTAGTTGTCTTCTACTTCTGAAAAATGATCCTTTTTGTAATTAAACTTCCTGTCACAATTTTTTTTTCCCTATAGGCTGTGCATATTTGAGGTGTACAAGCATAAAGTTTCTTATGTCACTGTTTACAATAATCTATAACTTTTGTTAGTTTTTTGGTGGTTTGTTTTTTTTTTTTTCTGGAAGGAGAATATTAGAGGACAGCATCTGATTAGGAGAAGCGGGCCTGTCTTGGTATGCAGTACAGGTCTCCCTTGGTGTACAGTCAGACAAATTATGATGAATCTGTGCGCATGTATTTTCCTTCTTAGCAATACGTCTGCTTCCCTCCCTAGTTGCGAAGGCAGCCTGCAGAGACAATTCTGCCATCTCCGAGTATGGACTTTGATGAATTGATCAGTGGGGACACAATACAGAGATCTCTGAGCTAGGGTCGCTCGTACTAGAGGTGAAGATCAAAGCTGCATAGCTACTTCATGTGCAATCGAGCTAGCTGTGGGGCAGTGTATGGCACAAAACAGCTGTGCCCACCTGCTCTCCCGGAATAGAGCATGACATTGGCTGGTTGTAATACATGTTGTAGTTGCGTAGATAGGGCCAAACACAACAGGCATCTAACTTTGCTTATGATTATTGGATATAGCTTTCATGCAGGTATGGAGATATTCATACCACCTAGCACTGGATGGGTAACATTGCCTAACTAGAGCAGAAGATAGCAAGCTAGTCTTCCTAAGATTCCTGTATAGTGGAATAGAGGAGAGAGATGAATGTATTACTTTAGAGGGAATTGGTTAGTCTGAAAGCTTATAATAACTATGACAATATAAGGTAGGATTTCTTCTCTTCTGATACTAATTGCCAGTGAAGAATGCATTATTTTATGAGTAATTATATTATTGTTTGTATTATTAATGAATATAATGGTGGCAGAATATGATCTTGTGCATTCATGAATTTGCCTTTAATTATAAACAGAAGGAATGTATAAGTAATATCATAGAATCCCAGGTTGGAAGGGATCTCAAGGATCATCTGGTCTAACCTTTCTTGGCAAAAGCAGGATGTAGATAAGATGGTCCAGCATCCTGTCCAGCTGAATCTTAAAAGTGTCCAATGATGGGGAATCCACCACTTCACTGGGCAGATTATTCCATTGTATTTTCATTGCGAAAAATTTTCCTCTTGTGTCCAGTCGGAATCTCCCCAGGAATAACTCGTATCCGTTACCTCTCGTCTTTTTCATGTGATTCCTCATAAAAAGGGAGTCTCCGTCTTCTTTGTAGCCACCCTTTAAATACTGGAATGTGGTGACGAGGGCTCCCCTAAGCTTTCTTTTCTCAAGACTGAACAAACCCAGTTCTCTCATCCTTTGCTTGTATAGTAGGCTTCCCGGTTCTTTGATCATCTTTGTGGCCCTCCTCCGGTCCCTCTCCAGCCTGTCCACATACTTTTTGTATAGCAGGGACCAAAACTGAACACAGTACTCTAGGTGTGGCCTGACAAGTGCTGAGTAGAGTGGGATAATGTCTTCTTTGCCGCTGCTGGTGATGCACTTGTTAATACAACTGGGCATCCTGTTGGCTTCCTTTGCTGCAGCAGCACACTGTTCACTCATATTGAGCTTGTTGTCCACCAGGACCCCCAGGTCCCTTTCCACAGAGCTGCTTCCCAGCCAGCTAGATCCCAGCCTGCACTACACTCCTGGATTATGCTTTCCCAGGTACAAGACCTTACATTTGTCCTTGTTGAACTTCCTAAGGTTTTTGTTAGCTCACTCTTCCAGCCTATGCAGGCTTTCCTGCTCTCCCTTCCAAAGTGTCCACTTCCCTACTCAGTTTGGTAGCACGGGCAAACTTCATCAGGGTACACTTGATCCCATCATCCAGATCATTTATGAAGATAATAAACAGTGTTGGGCCCAATATCAATCCCTGGGGGACCCCGCTTGTGACAGGTTGCCAGTTTGAAAAGGAGCTGTTTACCACCACCCCCTGGGTGCGACCTGTCAGCCAGTTCCCCACCCACTGCACAGACCACTTGCCTAGACCTTAACGCATCAGTTTCTCTAGGAGGAGGCTGTAGGAAACTGTATTGAAAGCCTTGGAGGAATCCAGGTAGACAATGTCCACTGGTCATCCCACATCAACCGAGCAGGTTACTTTGTCATAGAAGGCGGTCAGGTTTGTCAAACACAATTTGCCCTTGATGAATCCATGCTGGCTTTTCCCAATCACATGCTTCATTTTACTTGTGATAGCCCCCAGGAGGATTCATTCCATAACTTTCCCAGGGACTGAAATAAGACTGATGGGCCTGTAATGGGCCCTTCTTGTAGATAGGGGTGACATTAGCCTTCTTCCGGTCTTCTGGGACATCTCCATGACTTCTCAAAGATTATGGAGAGTGGCTTCGCAATGACATCAGTCAGCTCTTTTAACACACTTGGGTGGATAATGTCAGGGCCCATCAATTTGCAGGGGTCAAGCTCCTGTAATAGTTCACATAGCAACTGTTCCTTCACTAACAGTGGGTCTGAGTTTGCATCAGCCTGGATTTTTGTTCCCAAGGCCCGGGGCCCAACAGTGCTGGTAAAGACAGGAGTGAAGAAAGCATTGAGAACCTCTGCCTTTTCAGCGCTGTTGGCGACTAGTTCACTTCTCCTGTTTAACAGCAGGCCGATATTTTCCTTCTGTTTCTGCTTGTTGTTTACATAGTTGAAGAACCCTTTCTTGTAGTTTTTGACATCTCTGGCCAATTTCAATTTGAGCTGAGCTTTTGCTTTTCTAACTGCATCTTTGCACACCCTGGAAATGCCCTTATAGTTCTCAACAGGTATTCATTTGCTTTTCCATGTCTGGTACGCCTCTTTTTTGGGTTTGAGCAGACTCAGAAAATCCCAGTTAAACCAAGGGGTCTCTTGCTCTGCCTGCTTCCCTTACCTTTAAAGGAGATGGACTGGTTTTGTGCTTCCAGGAGACAATCCTTGAAAATCTCCCAGCCCTCGCTAGCTCCTTTATCCTCCATGGAAGCTTCTCATGGAATCCCTCCCAACTGAGCTCCAAGCGAGCTGAAGTTCACTCTTCTAAAATCTAAAACCTTTGTCTCAGTACTAACCTTCAGCGTGCTCAGCAGGATCCCAGACTCCACAATACTGTGATCACTGCAGCCAAGGTTACCACTAATGAAGATATCACAAAGCAGGTTTTCTTGGTTTGTGAGCACCAAGTCCAGCAGTGCCTCTTTCCTGGTTGGCACATTTAACATTTGTATGAGGAAGCAGCCCTCTACGCATTCCAGGAATATAAAATTACATTATTTGGTCTATACAAATATTTCATTTAATGCTAATAATTTAATTCAAAATGGTATCACATGCTTCATCTAAACTGAAAACTGTCATTCATTGTTACATATCTTATCTACTAAATGATAGTGGGCCCATTTGTGAAAGTAATTGCAATTTTAACAATGTATGCATATGCAATTTTATGCTATTTTAAAAGCTTATACCATAACCTGAAATCATACTGTGAAAATACCAGAAGAGAAAGGATGTATTGCATATTTGGGATGCTCTGCAACTGCTGCATGGGATAGTATATATGAACTACATGTGAAGCTCTCAAACTAATAAGAAAACTGTGGAAAATAGTCCATGTAATTACTAATTTCTCCCATAATAAAGTTAAATAACTTTTTTTACCTCCGTAGAATCAATAAATTCAGATGATTATAGCATAGTTCACATTTTGGAAAGGGAAAGAAGCATGTTTAACATTTCATGATGTTATGATTTGCTTTTAGGCTGACACGTTCTAGTCTGTGTTAAACAATTTTAAGACGCTTGATATACTTCAAAGTAAAAAACATCTCATGAATCTTACAGTGTAGTGGGTCACTGCTTCAAATGGTTGTTTCATTTGACTTCATAATGTGAGTTATAATATCCTAGAGATAAATTTGGAATTTGTTACCTGATGAAAAGTAATGTGTTTTTTTTTTAAATATAAAATATAATTCCAGTGTAGAAAGAGACAGATTTTGTTATCTTACTTTTAAATGAAGAGTCCTGTAAGAGTTCTTTGCATGGAGTAAAAGGCAGAATATGTGTACTTAGTGGATTAGGATTTAAAAGTGTATCACAATATTTTACATGGATTTTTCACTTGGATTCCATTAGTTAGATCTCTCAGGTTATGTTCTTTCTCACATGTGCAAGTGTTTCTCAGTTATTTTGATAGTGACTTTTGCCTATGATGAACCCATATTTTGAGACCTGCAGTACGTCATGAAACTTGTTTACTAGTTTGTTTTTTTTTCAAATTCCCTATGAAATAATAGTAGTTCCTGAACTTAGTTTCTCTTCAGACTATAAGAAGACAGTTTAGATGCTCATCAGAAAGATGTGAAGAATTGTAGTTGAATGTGTTCAAACATTGACATGAAAGAGAAATGCTTAAGTGGTCTTGAAAGCACAGAAGAAATACCTGCCAAAATAAAAAAAAAAAATGAATGATTACAGGGTGAAAATTTCTTGGTGTAAAAAGGCTACATTTAACATATGCATGTCCCTAAGCCCCCAGTTGATGTACTGGAGATGCTCAGAAGAAATTTTGGCATTAAACATAAGCTAAAAATGTGGTTTAATGTGGTGTGTGTGACTTTTATAAGTCTGTTTCCATTTTATAATAGATCTTAAATGAACTTAACCCTTGTTTTTCTAGAACAAAACCTTTTTTCATTTTAAATTTGCCGGGAGTTTAAAATGAATCTGAGTGAATCTGAAAAGCAGAAGGATAATTACTTCCACAAGAGTGATGAATCAAAATGGATTGGTTTAGCATGGAAATCTTTAAGAAAGCGGTCATTTGAGATATGTTTGGTGATCCCAACATTAGTATATTTGTCCTGGAGGTTCAAGTATCTGAGAATGGGCTAGCACTGTGTATTGCTCACCAGACAAAAAAGGAAGAGGATCCTGTGGTCACCATTAGACAATATCGCTGCCCACCTGGCAAGGGTGCCTAAATCTATCAAGGCAACCTGTAATGCAGGAAGAATATATCTTGCCCTATCTAGTTGCAGTTACGGTAGAGATATTCCTTATTGTTCCCCATTGTATCTTTGATATTCTCTAAAATTAAATGTCTCTGTTGTGTTTGTTTCATTTTCTCATGATATTTAGAACTGAGACATTAATTTCTGAGTGTGTGTATATACACACACAAACTGTATAACATGCGTATATAATTGTTTCAACATTCCCTTGTTATGCTACGTAAGCCCAAAAGACACTGGATAACCCAAAACTTGTTTTCAGAAAGGAGACACTATGTTCACATAGTGTCATTAGTGAAGAAGTACATCACATCCCTAAAGCTGTGTGAACTTTCGTGCTGCTCTGCCTTTAGTCATAAATAGGTTTGAGGTGTTTAGAGAATTGGCAGCTGAGTTGGAGAACCTGGTAACCCTAGCAATTGCAACACTAATGTTCTTAGAATCATAGAATCATAGAATGGTTTAGGTTGAAAGGGAATTTGAAGATCGTCGAGTTCCAACCCCCCTGCCATAGACAGGGACACCTTCCACTAGACCAGACTGCCCAAGGCCACGTCCAGCCTGGCCTTGAACACCTCCAGGGATGGGGCCTCAACAACTTCTCTGGGCAACCTGTTCCAGTGCCTTACCATCCTCAAAGTGAAAAATTTCTTCCTAATGTTCAATCTAAACCTGCCCTCTTCCAGTTTAAAGCCATTCCCCCTCATCCTATCACTACATGCCCTAGTAAAAAGTCCTTCCCCAGCTCTCCTGTAGGCCCCCTTTAGGTACTGGAAGGCTGCAATAAGATCTCCCCAGAGCCTTCTCTTCTCCAGGCTGAACAGTCCCAACTCTTTCAGCCTCTCCTCATAGGAGAGGTGCTCCAGCCCTCGGATCATCCTTGTGGCTCTCCTCTGGACACGCTCCAGCAGGTCCATGTCCTCCTTATGTTGGGGACTCCAGAGCTGGACGCAGTACTCCAGGTGGGGTCTCACGAGAGTGGAGTAGACAGTCAGAATCACCTCCCTCGCCCTGCTGGCCACACTTCTTCTGATGCAGCCCAAGATGTGGTTGGCCTTCTGGGCTGCGATCGCACATTGCTGGCTCATGTTGAGCTTCTCGTCGATCAGCACACCCAGGTCCTTCTCCTCAGTGCTGCTCTCCAGCCATTCTCTGCCCAGCCTGTATTTGTGCTTGGGATTGCCCCGACCCAGATGTAGGACCTTGCACTTGGCCTTGTTGAACTGCATGAGGTTGGCTTGGGCCCACCTCTCCAGCCTGTCCAGGTCCCTCTGGATGGCATCCCTCCCCTCCAGCGTGTCTACCTCGCCAAACAGCTTGGTATCATCGGCAAACTTGCTGAGGGTGCACTCGACCCCACTGTCCATGTCACCGACAAAGATGTTGAACAGTACAGGTCCCAGTACCAACCCCTGAGGAATGCCGCTCATCACTGGTCTCCACTTGGATGTCGAGCCGTTGACCGCAACTCTTTGAGTGTGACCATCCAGCCAGTTCTTTATCTACCTTATACCATTCTTCTGAATGTGTATGCTTGTACAAAGTATGGAGGCACTAAAACAATATCAACTGATAGAAGGTCTTTTGGAAAAATCTTTCAGTCTTTGAATTGTTTATCAGGTTTTTTAAAGCTGTTATCACCAGAACAATGAGGAAAATTACCTCATCCAAAGTACTAAACAGCAGACAATAAAACTCTTTGCATGCAAAGATATTGACTCTCAACAAATTATTAAGTACCAAGTTATAAAACTCTCCACATGTACAGAGATTGACTGTCAAATCATAAGTCTCAAATTCATGGAATACATGAATCAAAGTGTTCAAAAAATGAATTTCAGTTGAGTTAAAATATAAATATTTGGGGACCCACGTAACACCTTATCACTTTTGTAGCTTATGACATGAGAGGCAGTTAATGATTACCAAGGAAAATGGAGTAGCATTGGTATTTAGTAAAATCATAGATTGAATTCGTACTGAAAAATGTAAGCTTTCACCACCACCAATATCAGGTTGGTCAGTGTTTCAATGCTGAATCAGTTTTATCCGTGATGGCTTGAAAATAGGCAATCCAACATATATCTAAATATGAATCCAAGCAGAAGACTTAGAAGACTTTTAGGACAATTTAGCCCCTTTCTCCAAATAATTTATTCTTAGGTTTAGTCCCCTGTACTTTGAGATCCTTTGTCTTCCGTTACAAAATGGATTTTTCTAGCCTTATCTAATTTATTAATGTGCAATCACACATGTATTAGGGACACACCTAAGCAGTGTTCTCCCCTGAAACAAAGGAAAAATTATACAGTTGGAAATGTCCATAGGCGTTTCCACTGTAACTTCAGCTCTCTCTTCTTCTTTTGTGTAAATATTGATGGTATCAGTATTAATCCGTAACAGAGAGGATTATAGATACCATTTATCTATATATATTTATAGATATCATCCAGTCACTGTAAATAAAACCAGGCTGCAAGTACCTGGCCTGGCACTTCCCTCCTATTTTTAATCTGTGGCAATCAGTTCCTCCTTGTAATGCCCTTCCAGCCTTGAAGGTGGTGTGAAAAACAGTCTGCAAAGCCATGTTTTGTCTCTGTTCCAATGTGCTGCATGCCTTGCCGTACATAGTCAGTGAAAAGGAGATTTCTAAGGCCCAAGAAGAGTTTGCCAAACTTTCCTGGGACACGCATGCAGATGTAATGTGGAGATCATACTTTCTGCAGAGGCCTGGGAGTGATAGATGACATGCTATGATTCAGATAATACATAAATGTGTTAGGTTTCTTGTGAGGTATAAATAAGATTATTCTATCTGGAGAGCCAATTATGGTTGTAGCATGGTTAAATCAGGCCATCTGCTGTAAGCAAAGACCTGAAGTAGTATGTGTGTTCTCAAGCACTGGGCTTGGCTGCATCTTTGTGTTTGGGCAGGGGGGTGCGTTGCTGGTGGCTTTCCCATGTGGTGGGATCATCTTGTCCACTCAGCATGCATCAGGGTGCCCTGAACACAGAATTAGCCGGTGGTTTCCCCTTGGACTTCCCTGGAGAGTTCTTTGATGTGTGTGAGAAATGATGTGTGTTTGTGTCGAGTGCCTTTTTTTTTTTTTTTTAAATTTGTTATTTGAGAACCAAATTCTTACATATTTGCTTCAGGGAATTGACCTAAGTGAGAAGACTGCATGCTAAATAAGCCTTCTCAAAACCAACTGTTTTGGTCAGCTATTTGAAAGGGAAAGGACAGATATATAGAACAGTGGCATGGAAAACTGTGAAAATGAAAGTTGCTTGTGCAAAAACTTGCCAACTTCCTTCATCAAAAGACAAAGTAAGTAAAAGCATGGTGTGTCAGTCTGTTTTAACTCCCTACGGGAGCACTCCATTAAGAGAGGAGCATTTATTTTTTTAAAGCTCTTTTTGCAAATTGGGAACGATAATATTTTTCAGCAGGTACTAGTTTCATTTTTCTACTGCACAAACCGAAGTCTTTGGTATTTATGGTTCAGTTGTTCTGAAGGGAAGAATCAAAAATAGGTATCAGTATCCGTTCAAAATTCTGATTATCTTCTAGACTGTGTATTTTTCTTCTCAGTGGTGAAATGTATGGGCTGGCCCTGGGGCTTCCAGTCTTTGAGCCAGACTTTCTGTTTATATATTAAGGAGTAAATTTATAGTTTGTTATTTTTAAAAATTCCTGGTTCTCTGGAAATATTTATCAAGAGATCAGAAGGATTAATGTTAACTTCGTTCTCTTGCTCCTGAACTGCAGTTGTTCAGTGGTTTCTACACTTTCACAGACCTTTTTGATGTTGACATTACAAAAGAAGGAAAATAAAATGGCAGGAGGCTAGAGGGGAATGCGAGGCTTTGCATCCCAAGGTGCTTCCAGCGCCACTTTACTCCGTTTATCTGTGTCACAAGAATGGAGGTCTGAATGGAAGTGCAATGTTGGTTTCTAATAGAGACCAAAGAGACTAGAAAAGAAACCATGGAGAAAACGTAGAAGTTGACCAATTACTTGCAAAAAAAATGAGAATCTTCCCAGATGTAAAGGTTTATCTATGTTATGGTATTGAGTAAAAATTGTTTGTGGTTTTACTCATAAATCTAATGATATCTACTTTGTTATGAATGAATGAAATGTGTGGATAGGAGTCTCAGCAATGTAACATTTTACAACTATTTTACAGTATTGGTTTACGGTGATAAGCACAACTATTTTGCCTTTAGCACAGCCATCTGTCTGGCAAGCTAAAACCTCTGAGTTGTAAAAGTCTATCCCCATGGTATGTGTATCCTCCAGTAACCCAGGTGGTGGCAAACAGCCATTGTTTTTTTTCCCTGGGGATACAGCTCATACTGCATCATCCAACAGGACTTCTGTGAAAGCTCTTACAGGCACATCTCCCTCTGCTTTAGGCCCATGGGGATGGGCAGCTGGGCACATTGTCCAGATTGGCAGTGACCAGTATTTTTGCTGAGAGACTTTTTTCTCAGGAGTTTTGCAGGGTTCCTTTAAATTAGGGTCTTGCAAAAGTTCAGTTCTACTGCCATGCTATACCATGAGATCTGCAGATGACTCCTGGGAGTGGAAGTGGGGGAGTATGCTTTGGAGAATAGAATCTTTCCATGGAGAGATTCTACTTGGATGAGTTTTTTCTATGCAGAAGACCATGTCCTGTAGCCATGCTTTCTGGTTTGTTGCAGTGGCTTGACCCTGGCTGGATGCCAGGTGCCCACCAAAGCTGCTCTAACACTCTCCTCCTCAGCCGGACAGGGGGAGAGAAAATACAATGAAAGGCTCATCAGTTGAGATACAGACAGGGACATCATTCAGCAATTACTGTCATGGGCAAAACAGACTTGACTCAGGGAAATTAATTTCATTTATTGTCAATTAGAAGTCAGAGTAGGGTAATGAGAAACAAAACCAAATCTTAAAAACACTTTTTCCCCCATGCCTCCCTTCTTCCCAGCCTCAACTTCACTCCTGATTTTCTCTACCTCCTCCCCCCGAGCAGCACAGAGGGATGGGGAATGGGGGTTGTGGTCAGTTCATCACACGTTGTCTCTGCCAATCCTTCCTCCTCACACTCTTCCCTTGCCCCAGCATGGGGACCCTCCCACAAGAGTCAGTTCTCCACGAACTTGTCCAATGTGAGTCCTTCCCATGGGCTGCAGTTCTTTACAAACTGTTCCAGCTAAGGTCCTTCCACAGGGTGTGGTTCTTCCATAGGGTGCAGTCTGCTGCAGCATGGGTCAGCCATATGATCACATGTCCTGCCAGCAAACCTGCTCTAGCCTGTACTCCACTTTCCATAGGTCCACAGGTCCTGCCAGGAGGCTGCTCCAGAGCAGGCTTCCCACAGGGTCACAGCCTCCTTCAGGCATCCACCTGCTCCGGTGTGGGGTCCTCCACGAGCTGCAGGTGGGTATTTGCTCCACTGTGGACCTCCATGGCCTGCAGGGGGATAGCCTGCTTAACCATGGTCTTCACCATGGGCTGCAGGTGAATTCCATTGCTGGATGTTGATAACAGAGTGTAAGCTCCTGACCAGAGATGCTCTGCCTCCCATTCTTATCCATAAGTTTCTGAGTCTTAAGCTAGATTTGAAGAACATGGTGTATATAAAAGATCTTTTCTCTTGGCTATCCCAATCAAAGCATCTTCTAAATATACTGCATAAAAGCTCAGGTCAGAGTTTGTTCCTGATTTTGATGAAAGAATGCTTACTGGTGCCTCACAACTCAGTCTTCCCCAGAGAAACCTTGAATCCCATTCTTTTACTTTTTTCTTTGCTATAGTAACTCAGAACTCAAGCCAGAGGTTGAAGGGTGTGAATTTCAGCAAAGTTTATGTCTTTGTACAAAGTTCTTTATTTATTATCTCTGTCTTTTTATTATCTATAGCTTGCTGTTACCCAGAAAGTTTATACTGTGGTATTTTCATTTTTAACAATTTTTTGGCATATTTTCTTGTTTGGGAAAAGCCAGTGTAGTGGCGTTGAAGAAATGATGTTTGGGTTTTTTTTTTTATTCTGTGAGAGTCAAAATCACTGTGAAACATATCCTGCCATCATCTCTGCTGTTGTAGAAGATACTGGAAAGGGAACTTAGTCTGGGTCTTTGTGACAGAAATGAGTCAAAAGGTGGGAGGAAAAAGTGGTTTCTAAAACAAATACTGTTGAGGGTTAATTTCACATAGAGTTACAAAGTATAGTTGCAAAAAAGGTGCCAGCAAACTTTCCCAAGTGTTGTTTTTTGTCTTATGGTAATGATCTTTCATATTGCAGAAATTCCAAGGTGAATTAGTAGGCAAATGCTGCTTTCCAAGATTTATTCTCACTCGCCTTTCTAATACCTAGTTTTAGTGAGCGTTGTTTTCATACTGGTTTAGATCACTTTCTTATTGCAATATTTGCATTAAAAATGTTTCCTTTTCATTTTTTCTTTAATCGTAGGTAGCTTTGCTATAACATTTAAACTGTGACTAACACTTCTTGTTAACACTTAATCCTTTAAATGATACTTTGAAATTGTTAAAATCAGTATTTTAAATTGAACAAGGCCTTAGAGCCACTCTGTAGGACTGTAACATTAACCTGTAATTGTATATTGCATGAAGTACTTTGTTTTCATTACTTTGGAAAAAAACGTAATGACCTTGCAATTGACTCCTCTATTTAACATTTTCATCTGAGCTTTAACACCATTAGAAGTAACTGCTTGCGTTGACCACAGAAGGAGCCAAAGAAGCAATGTACTGCAGTCAACCTAATTCAGTTTCAAGCTAACAAAGTTAATATTAATTGGTGATTTACCAAGCCAAAGGCCTCTGTTAAATAAAAGTCAAGACTGTAAAACTCCTTTTTCTTTTCATAGATTGCCAGCCCTGGATTTTAAAATATACTGTGCTGAATTTTGATTTTCACATCAGGCTACCCAACACTTGAATAGCCAGTAGCTCTGTGCTGCCTTAAATATTAATCTAAACTGTTTAAAGTGGGTATTGAATATGGAAAGTTAGTGAGAAAGCCCCATTTTGTGCAGGAGGTATTTGGGAAATATTATAAAAAGACGCTTTTTTCCTTATTTGCCTAGAGCTTATTTCTCTTCAAAGCCTGTCAGTACGAAATAATCATCAGGCCCCACAGTCTTTACTCATGTTGATAGGCAGCTCGAACAGCCGGGTGTGCCTCCCATTCATCTGTTCCCAGTATCATCAGACACAAGGAAGGCAGAGCAGACTGTCCAAACTGGCTGTCATTTCAAGAAGACTGGGACACATGAAAGTGGTAAGTCATAACGACTTAGCTGGGGGACCGAGCATTCTGTACCACACGAAAAACGTGCTCCGCTTAAAACCATGAAACTTGGCAGATAGGCTTAGGATTTGCTAAGGCACAGAACAAAAGCAAATATGGTGCTTTCTGATTGCCTGCTGTAGAAAACTGAGCTCTTCAGCCGAAACTCGTTTGATTCCAGTTTTCCACAGGTTCTTAAACATGGAATGAAGAAAGTTTTAGCAATGTTATACAGGTGGCAAATGTCAGATTATTTTTTTTTTCTTCTACAAAGTAAAGCAGGATCTGTTTGTCCTAATCTCAGTTTCCAGAAAATAAAATGGCTAAGATGGTTGTTTTTAAAGCTTATGGGCTTAGTAAAGAAAAGAAAAAAATCAAACCAACAAAAATGTGGAGATGAAGGGGCAAAGAGGCAGAGCTAATTTTTTAAATACCTTCAAGGTAGATTCATCTTGGAAAACTTATCTGCAGATATATCATCCAGGGAGAACAGCAGCTGAACAATCTACAGATTTTCTTCTTTATTTTTATGCAATACATGTGCTTTTAATCAAAACCGTCAGGAGATGGGGTAGGAGTAACTCCCAACGTAATCTATCTGTGTTGGCACGTTTACTGATCATGAAATATAAGATCAGTAACCACCGACTCTTACAGTGAAAACCTTTGTAAATACTTGGTTGGGTTAGTGAAGTAAAGGATAACTTTCAGATCTTGACTGGAGAAGTCTAAACTATGCGGTTTTCCTCTGAGCGGGCTTGTGGCATAGTTTGTTTCCCCAGGCCTGATGTAGCTGTTCTCAGTCACCTCAAGAAGCTTCAGAAAGGGCAAGCTGCCAGCTGGGCTCAGGCAGGCTCAGGAGGTTAAGAACAAGTGCCAGTGTCTGCTTTCTGAAGTGATTTGAGAGGGAAAACAAACAGAAATTCCTTTCAATAATTTGGAATAAGCTTGTGCCTGTCTTTTGAGCAGTCAGCCAGGGCAAATTTGGGTCATCAATATTCCAGGTACAAGGAGAGGATACTTTCATTTTGCACATCTTTAAAAACAGCATGTTGTCTTGCTCCCTGTTGTTCATATTTTTAACTGTTAATTAAATCCACTGACATTGCAGCTGTTTAGATTATTAATAGTATCCCTGATATTTGAAAATAATTAGATTGGTAATATTGTTATGATCTCACTAAATAGTTTTCACACTGGACTAAAACACTGCTTAAAAGTCAAGATGGTATATTCAAGTCATGGATGTTTATTGTAATTAAAATGTCTTTCATAGTTACAATTTTGTTTTGAATTTTCATATAATGTAAGAAACAAAGGATTTCAGAGTCAGGGTTTTGGTTTTTTTTTTTGTGGTTGTTGTTCCTCCATGTAGTTCCATGTTGATGCGTTCATAGAGATCCACAAATGTCCCTAACAGCCTGAGGGCAGGCTCTTGGAAAGTTTGCTTAGCTCAGTGATTGCACGCAAACATATCACCATATAATTGAATGGAGGATATATTGGGGAAATGTTGGCCTGCTTGAACATTAGAAGACAGTCATATACTTATGCAATGTTTAGGACTTTCTGTCATAATCTGACAGATGATGAAACTCTTAGTTTAAAAAGTCTTTTTAAAAAATACTTGTAACAGTGCTTGCAATTGCATAGTTTCTTTGAGGGGAAACTTTGTTTGTTTGTTTGTTTAATGTATTGCATCTGATAAATCAATTATTTTTTATAAGTGGCTTTCTTCACTGTCATTTCCTAATGAGCTGCTTCTGTGATGCCACAGCCTAATGTTTAGGTTGTTCCATTTCAATAGCGAAGAAATCTGGTATTGTCATAAGCATTATGCATTAAGCAAATGGATGAGACTGACATAGCTGCTATGTGTACACAATTTTCTTTCCTGTCTCATCATGTCTTTGCTGATAACAAATGCAGAAAAGCTGTTTGAAAGGACAATTGATCTGTAGTAAAGCTGTTAGTCGTCTGCTAATGTAGCACAGAATGCTTATAAAAAGATTTAAAGAACTTAGTAATGTAATACACTTATTCAAGCTTGCAAAATGGAATTTTGCAGTTCTGAATATATTCTAATACTTGGAAAAGACCAAGTATTGGAATTAGTTAATACCAATGTTATATGTCTGTTTCTGAGAGAGTCAATAGATAGTTGTCGTGTAGAGAGATGAGAGCACTTCATACCCATTTCACTTCTTAAAGGCTGACTCTTGTGATTCCCAGAAGACTTGAAAGAAGGTCGTATCAGTCTGGCCAGCACGGTACCTTTAAAGCAAGACACTGCCAGGATGCTGAGACTACTTTTAAGGAGAGTGTTCAGTCTTGATCCAGTGAGATATTACATTGAGGCAAACATGAAGTACTCTCTGTTATTATGGTATTGTATTTGTTATCTCTGAGTGTTTTATACAGTACTTTATGAGGAACTGACCCAAGTCCCTGTGCAGACTTTCAGCTCTAAAAAGACTAGAGGAATGGATTGTGGCAACAGTTGAAGATCTGTAGTCTCTGTGCTGGGAAACAAGACAACCGTGCTTTGTCACGATACTATTTTTTTGTACAGCACTCCACCTCTGCAACCAAAGAAGTGCTCTTAAGATTAAATTGAGAAGTTAGGCTGGATCTAATAATGGAATAAAATATGCAGCTTGGGAGGAAAAATCTGACATGTTATTCTAAGGTGCTCATTTCTTTGACTAACTTTATGTGAATACCATTTAGCTTTGGATTAGTATGTATTCAAATACAGATGTTTTAATTGCAGGTACTACTGGAAAAGATCTTAAGGGAGCAATCATAATGCAGGAAAAAAATCAGTTTCAGGAGCTGACCATAATGACCGTAGACAACTTAATGTAATGAATAGCATACATTTTCCATGTAGAAAACCACTAGCATTATACAAATGAGGATCATCTGGTGCAAAGCCCATAAACTCTACAGAAAAAGCTATATGGTAACTTCTTAAATAATTTAATGAACCTTTTGTAAACAAGCTGCAGCGAGCAAGACCCTAATGGCTCTGCAAATATGAGGATTTCTTTGGATAAAAATCTACTAAACCTGGAAGTGGTTTAATATGTATACTTACAGAAGTGTCTCTATTTGTAATCTGAAACTTTAGATAATACTGTATTTCACTTACCTTATATGAAAAGTTACTATGTTTCTATAACAGGCTAAGATGTTATATAAAAGTAAATAATTATCAAAAGTAAACTTAATTAGGCTTATGCCATAAAGGAAAACAGAAATTTACAATACCTCCAGAATTATATAAACTACCTTTGTGACATAAAGAACCAATTAATATTAATATACCAGGCGTCTGTTTAACCCATTTATATGAAAAATGGTTTTCTGTCTATACACTAATTCTGAAAGTCTTGAGAAGGACAAAAATCTTGACTCTGCAGACTCATAGAAATCTTCTCAAAATAATCATACTTTATGATTTTAAACAGACAGTTTTAATAGAGAAATAGAGTAGATGTTCCTATAACTTAATATTCTTGCTCCTGTGCATTTTGTTCAATCAAATTGTAGTTGACTACAGAGACTAACAGCAGTTTTGGTGCTGAAAATCTATTTTCCTGTTCTTTGCTTAGGAAGGTCAAACAGTTGCAACCCCCCCCCAAAAAAAGACATCTTTCCACATCTGTAGCATTTCAGTGTTATGGTATTACTTTATCACTTTTATTGCTTCATAATAAAAACTGAGAAATTTGGGTTTTTTAGATCAAACATTTGTGCAAGCTGTGTCATCGGATTACAATGTGTTTTTCATTTCTTCCTTTTATTTTTGTCTGCTTTATTCTTGGAGCTGTTACCATGCGTGTGTTTGTAAATTGCTTCTGAAAAGCTTTATTAAGAGTTCTGTTAAAGTAAAGAAATGGAGCGCTTAAAAGTTGTGAAATTCAAGAATTAAAGCTGCTTGTATAATCTTAAATTTGGCCTGCCTGTGCTTATGCACAATGGCACAGTCTCTAATTAGAGAATCACATACTGGGTTTTTTCCCCCTAGGAGTTACACTTCATTCAGTGCACAGGAGGGATAATGCTTACTTGATGATTGCTGCCTTCATCGTTTTGTTTCATTCTCACTGTTCTGTGTGTGGCCATAGGCTTTATTTACTGCACCCTAATCCAAGCATGCTCTGATGACAAAATTAATAATTTCCTTTGGGCTTTTCTGTAGTTCTTATCCCTTTAGGTCTGAGTAATTCACAAGTGTTATTAGTTGTCTTTACACTACCCAGGTTTCAATGTGGAGATAGTATTTCAGGTGATCAGCTGAAGTACTAAAAAGCAAACATAAAAAAGTATCTGCTGATTTTGGGTGCTACAGTTGTGATGAGTTGTGCCTGGTAGTTCAGGAGATTTTTTATTACGTAGCACTTTATCTGTTCCAGGCAGAGATCCTCTTTGATTCTAATAAAAGTGATGCATTTTCACCACTTCTTCAAATTCAGTACCCAAAAGATCAAGAGCACATAATAGTCACCCTTAGGGGGCTGGTTTAAATGATATAATGTGCAGGAAGATAAGAGATAGAAGCCAATCCCTCAGGGCATCACTATCTGTAGGATTATTGTTTCATTTCACATTTGCCACATGGCTTCCACTCCCAGCAACAGTTCAGAAAAGGGCACTATAGAAAACAGCTTTACTATGTAACTTGGCATTTGTGTCCAATTGGATGCCAAGAGTACATACATTCTGTTCACTGATTGGGGAAATGATGTGAGGTAAAAAAAAAAAAAAATCAGTTTAGGGCTGTATCATGATGCATGACTGCCCTGGCAACGTGCAGTAGTAAACATTCTGCTTTGAATGCAGAGTGGGAAAAAAATCAAACAGGAAAGAGAGAAGAGATAAAACGGGACAAGTCTTACCAGAGTCGCGTTACTTGAAAGAGGGAAGAAGAAAGTGGGACTCTGTGTATGAGGGAAGGCAGATATGCAGTAGTTAAGCAGAAGAGAGTTATGTGAAATGGTGCGAGTATTAGGGTGGTCTCTGATTGTTTGTACCCATCAGGAAGTTTGGGCCCATCTTCCAAAGACCTCCTATCGACTTGGTCTACTGGCGCCTTTCTGTTCGTTCTTAAAAAGCAGGCAGCTCTTTCTTCTCTTTCCAAATTTCCTATCTCACCATATTCCTCAACCACATCTTTTCTCTTTGTCTTTTTTTACTTGGGCGGTTGAAAGAAACGACTCCCTTCTCAGTTCAGCGTGGGTGTTGGAAGATAGACAGGAGGCCTGCTTTCTGCCCATAGTTTCCTGCTTGATTCTGGTCTGGCTCAGAGCCGCCAGGAGGGACTCAGAAATGCCAGGAAAAGCATTGCTAAGCTCCTGGACTCCTGGGCCAAGAAGCATTTAGTTTCTTTGTGTTGCTGGTAGGTAGGATGTTAATGAGTTTTTGAGAAGTTTAGCTATCTTGGCTGTGTGTTTTAAAAATGTGATAAGCCTTTAAAAATGGTAATTTTGAACCTCTGTTTGGCAAATGTGGACAGATTTTCATGGCTATGTGAAAAGCCACATTCGCTATACAAAAGTCTGTAACTCCCTCCTGCCTAATCTCCCTGCTCCAGATCAGTGAACTAGCAGAGCTGTTCACCAGCCATTTTTTAACATATGCCAGATATTTCTCAAGACCAGCAAAGCTGTTTGGCAGAATAATTCCCCCTTTCATTTTTGCCTTGTTCAAACTTCCTTCACTCTAAACCAAACAAATAAGCAAAACAAAACAAAACAAACCCACAAAACCCCATGACGTTCCCCTCAAAGACAGGGGAAAAAAAACATCAGTAACTGCAGTTATAAGCAGTTAAAACCAGGTTAATAAAACATGAAATATCACATAATCTTAACAATAACCACTCCTCTCAATATTCCTGTAGTATAACTGAAATTTTTATCTGAGATTGTGTTAACCATAAATGGACTAATAATAAATGAAATACTGAAGTATGTACAAGATATGGAAATGAACCAAGTCTATGAGATTTTCCACTATACAAGTTTTCTTAAATAACACATTTATTTGTATTCTTTAAAAACTTATTTTCCCCTTGAAAACAAGAAACTTCCTTTGAGTGCAGTAATATCTGCATGCATCTTCATAGTGGTGTTTCTTCTTGATATACTTCATTCTTCAAATAGCTGCACCATATCATGGTACCTGGCATTGGTAAAGACTGAAGAAGGAAAGGGAAAATGTGTCATTACATGCCAAATCTGAGGAGTGGAGGAAAGCCGAGTAGAGAGTTTACCATTCTGTTATTTCTAATTGGTCTATCAGTATTCTTTGAATGTTGCATTGAACATAGTGCGATGCAAACTGTTTGGATTTTGGTTTTGGGGTTGGTTTTTTTTGGTAGAGTTTTCCAAACAAAATTATACAGCACACTTTGGGTCTTCTTCTCTGTTCCATTATACATTGCATTCCCTTCAAGAGAGTTAAGGTGATACATAGCCAGTGTAACAGAATAGGAAAGCAGGGCTTTTTTGTTGTTTGTTTTTTTTGTTTTGTTTTGTTGTTTTTTTTTTTTTATTCTGGTTCTGTTTAAGCTTAAGAATTAACTTAGGCTGTTGGTTTTAGTTTCTTTGTTTTCTTTTTAGTACCTGTTAAACCCACCTTGAATATTTAAAATATATTTAAATATATTTTGAAATGCTTTAGAATTTAAAAAATTAATTTTACATCAACCAAAGCACATTTGGGTTTAGGTTTACCAGGGTGTGGTTGTTTAACTCCAGCCAGCTGCTAGGACCACGCAGCTGCTCACTCACTTTCCCTCCCGGTGGGATGGGGAAGAGAATCAGAAGAGTGAAAGTGAGAAAACTCGTGGGTTGAGGTAAAGACAGTTCAATAAGTAAAGCAAAAGCCATGCACCTAAGCAAAGCAAAACAAGGAACTCATTCACTACTTCCTGTTGGTAGGGAGGTGTTCAGCCATCTCCAGGAAAGCAGGGCTCCATCATGTGTAATGGTTACTTGGGAAGAAAAATGCCATAACTCCAAACATCCCCCCTTCCTTCTTCTTCCCCCAGCTTTATACGCTGAATATGGCATCACATGGCATAGAATAACCCTTCGGCCAGTTGGGGTCAGCTGTCCCGGCTATGTCTCCTCCCAACTTTTTCTGCACTCCCGGCCTACTCACTGGCAGGGCAGTGTGAGGAGCAGAAAAGGCCTTGAGTGCTTGGCAACAACCAAAAACATTAGTGTGCTATCAACAGTACTTCCATCCCAAACCCAAAACATAGCACTATACCATCTGCTAGTAAGAAAGTCAACCCCATCCCAGCTGAAACCACGACACAGGGATTCTGTAAACTCACATTTTTGCTTTGAATTGATCTCCTTTGTAGGTATTGGCTACCTTGGAAAGATGAAAACCTGGAAACTTACAGCAGAAACCCTAAGAGATCAGCTGATCTGACCTGTGGATTTCAGTTTTACGAAATATTGGTGTTGTGAAATCTGAACTTCAGTTCAGTTAGCTCAGCTTTTAACTGCAGCCCTCACACTCAGCTTGATTTGAGTCCTTGTCCCATAGCTAAGGGATCCAGGCTCCAATTATTAAGTTTTTCTGTGAAAGTGGTAGTATACGCCCTAGGTAGGGGAGGAAAAGAGGAAAACAGTTAAGACACCCGTAACAGCTAGGTTTTCTCTTGCAGCTGGCCAAAACATAATCTAACTAATGATCTGAGAAAAACAGTTTTCCTTTTTTTTTTTTTTTTTTTTGGCCATATAGCTCATTGGCAAGCTTCCTGCAGTAGCTGCTTTGACAGATCTAAAACTGCCTCTGTCTTTATTGCATGGTCTAGCTGCTGCCAAATTCCCTGGCCTTTCTTGTTCCAGTGGACATCATAATGTTTTACTGAAATCTGAGGAAGTAAAATTCTCCGAAGTGGACATACCTGAAGTTAGGCATGAATTTTTCCAAACATTCACTATGCGGTGAGGAATAAAGTTACCGTATTCTTTCCAATTTATTCCTTTTAAATAAGTTGTATTTCTACCTTCTGTCTATTTCTTATGGTCAGCAAGGAGTGATCTCTACACATCCTTTGCATGGTGTGTTTTGCCATATATGAGCACTAAACTTAAAATAGGATGCAGGACGTTACAAAGCTTTTGCTGCTGTTCCCCGTTGAAGTGCAAGTTGTGTTGAGGATCATATGAAAAAGGAGCAGATTACCAACTGAAAACTGGAACTGTTGTGCCTCTGTGATAGAGGCAAAGAGAAAAGCAATATGAGGTCTTGGTCAGGTGTGGTTTGAAAGATGGGAACGTAGCTGGGTTTTGTGGGGTGCAAAATGAAAATAGGGGAGAATAAAGAGCTCAGCTAATCAGGTGGCAACTCTGCACTGCTTACTACCTGTAACCATCATTAAGATGCTTGCACATACAGTCATCTGGCTGATATGTCTCACTTAGCTAACCAGCACCGTGTTTATGAGGCCAGAAAATGATAAGAGCAATGGGGAATTAGAAAAAATAAAGTGGGAAAGTTGCATTTCTGTAGTTGAGAGTCTGGATGAAAAGACTCCATACCCAGCAAAACTACATAACTTAAACTACATAACTTATTTTTGTGGCATTGATAGTTACGGAAATCTAAGAACAGGATGTTCTTCTAGGTAGTTTAGATGAGTCCTGTTACTGCTTCAACACCTGAAATAGTGGAGAACAGCTTTGCAAAGGCTCCAGGTGCAAACACAATTTCTTTTCCAGAAACAAAGACCTTGTCTTTTTTTTATGTTTTCCTCTTCTCCCCTCCCCACCCCCTTACCCCTGATAGCTGTTTGCTTATAGTAACAGCTCTCTGCTGCTGCAAACTGTGTCAGTGTGGGCATATATCTTTGCTATGCTTATGGTGAATCCAAATATCATCTAAAAAAAAAGAACAGAACTGTCTCTGTTACTGAACGAACAAGAGATGGACCAGGACATGCAGTAAGAAAGGGAATGTAAGAGATTGGGACGCCAACTGAAATAATGTTGAGGTAGAATAGGACTGGGATTTGGAGAGGGAAAAAATTGAAATTGTTTGCCTCAGATGAAGGAAGCCTGGGCTTATTGCTCAGAAGATTGAGGGACAAAGAAGATTAAGATGGCTCTTACTAGGTTAATGAAGAGATTGGAAGGTGGCATGGGAAAAGGTGTTGAGAGAAAGTATATTGCATGAGAAATTGGTATGCAAAGAGGAAACGAACACTGTAACCCAGTGCCACAGAGCCCAGGGTGGCACCTACTTAAGTCTGATGGGGAGTCTGAAAGTGGATTTTACAATGAGAGACTGGGATTTAAAGAATATACTGGAGGGTTGTTCCATGGTCAACAGAGTGAGTACCTAAATCCCCTGCTTGTGTATCCTTTCTTAGAGGAACCTCCTTTTCTGCCTCTTCCTCCTCTTTCCTCTTCCAGTGCAGAAGTCAGCTTTTGAGGATATGTTCTCTTGTTGTCGGTGGCCTGATTCAGAGCTCATTCTAACACCAGTTGGAGCATGGATTGTTTACCAGATAAATTACCTTTCTGTCAAGTACTGTTTTTCTGTATCAGTGTTCAAAATTGCTATTTGGTTCATACAGGTTTTACTGTTTCTTCTTGTCACATTATTTTATTTATGTTTTTCAAGCATTTTTGCATCCATGATTCAACAGGACTATGCTATGGAAAGTATTAGAGTTGCTAAAAGATTAACATTAATAATGAGCAAGTATTTGCCTTACAGGCAATTGAATGGAAAATATTTAAAGATAAAAATTTTGTGTGAGGGAAGTCAGTATTCCTATAGCCTAGAAAATTATTGTGGAATTTTATTGGAAATCATGGGTGGCAGATTAAAAATGATAAAAATAAAATCGAACTAGCTTCTATTACATTATCACAAGAGTCTTAGAATTGTTTGCCCTCAAGTTACCTTTCTAATTAAACTGTACATCTTTCATATAAATGTTGGAATGTGAAAATTAAGTGCAATTCCAATAGTTTCAGAAGTAGACTTAGACAATTGAAAGAGCAGTCATAGGAAATATAAGATTTTTTTTCTATTGGCCTTATTATATAGGGTCAGCTAATAACTGAGTTAATAATAAAGGTGGTGTGCACATTGGTTTTAAGGTATTCCTACGAAAATAGTTAACATTAAAAATAACATTGAGATGCAATTTTATAGATTCGTTCTGACTACGGGGACCTTGAGAGTCTTTGTACTCTACCCTCCTGCTTGAAGAAGGATCAACACTGAGTTCAGACCAGGTTGTTCAGGGCTTTGCCCACTCTCGTCCTGAGAACTCTCAAAGGACAGAGATTCTGCACCTTCTCTGGGCAGCCTGATTGAGTTGATCCTCTTGATCCAGTGCTTAATTGTCCTCCTAAGGAGGCTTGTTTCCTCTTTCATTCAGTTAGAATCCATGAGTTCCCTGCTCAGCCAAGCCAGGCTCCTGATGCATTTACTCATTTGCCAGAGCGTAGGAATTGATTGCTTTTGCATATGGAGGAGATTGTCTTTAAAGACTGCAAACTTTCTTGCCCTGTTTTGCCCTTCAGAGTTGCCTCCCTACAGGATACCTGAATTAGATGAAGTTGCACTCCTTAAATTCAAAGTTTGTACTCTGCTACTTGCCTTCCTTACATCTGTTGAGACACTGAACTCCACTACTTCATGGTCATTACAGTCCCCAACCATTTCTTCTTTGTCTCTTAGCATATGCAGGAAAGCACGGTTATCCCTTTGAACATCTGTGTTAAGAAGTTGTCCTCACACCCTCCAGAAGCCTCCTGGATTCCTTCCATCCTTCCATATTGTCCTCCTAGCAGATGACGGGAGGCCTAAAGTCTCCCATACTAATTAAGGTGTGTCACCTGGAGATGTTCTTAAGCTTCTTAAACATTCACCATGTGGACTGTAACAAACTCCCAACACGAGCTGTCAAACAGACTGCTATAGAAGAGCTCCATATGTTTGAGCATCTCCTTCATGTATAACGCAATCCACTTCCCCTCTTCTCTGCCTGTTTTTCCTGTAGAGTCTGTACCTGTCCATCATAGCATTGCAGTCCTGCAAACTGGTCTGCCATGTCTCAGTTATGCCAATGATGCTGCAACCCTGTGTCTGTTTTTGAAGCTCTAGCTCCTCTTGGTTCCCAGCTTGCATGCATTTCTGTACAGGCACTTTGAAACTGTTTTGTCCTTTGTAAGAGCTCCTTTTCTCTGTTCACCCTGCTAGCATACTTACCAAACATTATTTCCATGTCTCTTTGAGCTGGAAGCTGTTATCATCCCTTGATGTACCTTGTTTAAGCCCCTTTCAAACAAATTCAAGTGAAAGGAAAGTTACCAGCAATGGCAGTCATATTTTGTTGCATTCTCAGCCTATATTTTGCTGGTGATAAAGCGTGAGTAAGTGGGCCAATGTAGCAGTCTTGGACTATTTCAATAACACCTCTACATGAAAGAGCTAAGTTTCTCTTTGTGGGAATTCCAGATATTAATTGTATTCTACTAGAAGCAAAAAGGCTACTCTAACAAAATGTGAAAATGGATTTAGAAGGCAATTTTTTTAAGTTAAAGCTTTTCAGGACTTGATCACTCTTGAATAATATCTTTGATTATATCTGAATGAAAATGTTATAGAATACTAAAAAAAAAAAAATTATCCAATTGTTGTTAAAACCTGAGTTTCATTCACAGCATCATGATCGTTTGAGATGCTGTAATTTGAACTCAATTTTCATTTTACTCTTTTAAATTTGTTTAATAAAAAACTGAATCAATTTTTCAAGAACTTGACATCAAGAGAAATTTTGGCTTTCCAGCTTGTTGACTAATTAATTAATTATATGTTCAGTATCTTATAATCTGCTTTGGTCAGTTGCCACACTACTGAAAGCTTTACAGAGATATTAGAGTAGAGAATATTTGAATAATTTCTGTTTATTAGTGATGAGTAAAAGTGTGCTGTTTTCACTTCTGTGACCTTTTTTAAAAATCTATACATTTTATGTGTGTATTTAGTAATTGTGGAGTCCTCAGCAGGTCTGCTGAGTACAGTAAGATTTGTGGCCTTTCTGACATTATCTCAGACATGACTAAGTGATTATAACCAAATTTTATTTTTAGGACTGAAAAAGTGACTGTTGAGCACTTACCAGTATGTGTTTAAGATTAGGAATAATGATAAAAAATATTGTTTAACATCAACTTATTGGTAAACTGTTATTTATAAGTATTGGTTCTGTTTCAGTTAATTTCAAATTTCACTAATGCAATAATTATAGACTTCAATGTTTCTGTCTGTTTCTAGGAAGTCAGTGTAGGTTTTCATTGCTAGATATTTATTTAGTGTTTTGTGACTCATGCCTGATAGTTCTTGTTAATAGGATATATTTTCATAGCATTATGATGAACAATATAAATATGTCAGTCACTCTTTGTATTTTTTTTCAGTGGAAAGATGGTTTTTAATTAAGTATTAATTGACATCGCTTACAATTTTCTTATTTCCTTTTTTAAAAATGTAGTATTAGGAATTATTCAATGACATAAACAGAGTTTTCAGTATCATTTCTATTACACATAGGTTAAAAAACTTTGTAACGTTGTTTGCCCAGATGGAACAGTGAGAAAGTAGAACTCAGTAGTTTTCACAGATGAAATGTCATTTCCTGCCAATCGCAGCATTTTATTCTCTGGAAGTTTATTTTGTCTTTACACATGTTAGGCTTGAGTCAAACTGTACTTGCAAATAGTAATATTTGATTAATGTATCTGTTCCTTCTGTTATTATTTTAACTTTGATGTTTCACATCAAACTTTGATGTTTCACATGCAAACTGTCATCAATAAACAGAGCTAAGACTGTCACAGTTATTACATCATTCCAGGAATTAGACTTCTAAGAAAAATATAATAATTGGCAATACTCACAGTAATTCTGAACGGTGAGAACTTGTAAAAGTAGCAGGGGATCTAAGGCTATAATAGATTTTAAAGACTGTACTGTAATCCTGAGGTTGCAGAGTTGCTTTCTTGTGCAAAAACACTCTGCGACCTTGGCATGTATTGGAAATTTTCTAAGTACAACCCTTTATTTAATCTGTTTGCAGGGATCATTATATATCCTTAAGCTTGAATGTTATCCTATTGATTTATTAGGTTAGTTCTTGTCTTAAACAAAAATGAAACAGAAATAAATGAAGGGTGTGTCCCCCTGTTCTTTTAGCAATAGGCTTTTTTTCTAATCTACATTAAACTCTCTTTAAATTGTGGAATTTATAAATTTTGCTTTTCTGGAGTTTAAAATATTTAAAAGTGCAATAAACCTTTCAGATGCACAGAGGTTTTTTGAGTGTAGAAATTAAAAATTAATTTCAAAGTAAAAGATTTAGACTGATGCATCTGGAAGACTAATTTTTTTATAGATTTTTGTAACTGCTTAATTTTCAGACATTTAAAATCATACATTTTAAAACATTTCATATTAAAAAAAATCTATGGAGTGGTTATAAAAAGTAACATAATTTCATCGTAACGAGTGTTCATAAATTACATGTATCAAATAAGTCATCTGCAAATTGAAAACTTAGGTGAAGTTCCAATGAAGAAGGGATGGTCAGCTTGTGCAACTGGAGATGTTAAATGTGTTTTCTCTGCCAGAACTATGTCTTGTAACAGAGTCTGCAGCTGGTACATAATCTGAATATCAAGTTTAGGAAGACATAAGTTAGACTGACATCACTGAATGACATGGTAGCCACCTGGAAACCAGATCATACCTGACCTAACATAGTCATAGGATTCTGAAAAACACCTACCATATTCTGCTTGTGAACTCTTGTCAGAGCTTCCTTGTTCTTTTTTTCTTATGGCAAGAAATATGCTTAGTAGCTCTAGATCATGTGAGTACTTTGATGTGCTGATCATAAAGCTAGGAAGGTTCACAACAATAACATCTCCAAATGCAGTAGCTGAGATCTGAAAAATCCTCTAGTATCACTTGTGAAAAAAGTTTCAAACTGAGCCACGGCTATTCTTGATATTTTTCTCAAGAACAACAGAGAGTAGGTAGGTTTTCAGGGGTGATGCTCCACCAAAATACTTTTGGTAGAATACTGTATGGGATGTAAATGCTCAAAGGGGCACCAGCACCACCTTCAGAAAAGAAATAAAATAACGATACACAACACAAAGCCTCATATACTGCAGTGAGAGTGACTGTGAGATTACACGTCTCGCTGCTTTGACCTAGAATGAATACTGAAACTGTAGCAACAGTATTTAACAACCTGACTTAATACGTCTCAAAATGTAATAATAACAATAAATGTGACAGATTTATTATTATTTATTTTACGTTTTTTCCCACTAACTCTAATTTTACTATAGAAGATATAGTAGATTCATATTTCACTTTTAAGCACTAAAATGTAACCACCTCAAAGAAAGTAAGTAGAAACTATTTATTTGTGCGTCAAAGTAGTATTAACTACTTTTAAAAGATGAGAGGCAAATAAACAATATTTTATAAGTGTTTCATAGGTGTATCAGCAATTTCTTACTCTTCTCCTACATACAGGGCATGTATCTGAGGTACGTTGCCTTTGAAAAATTCTCTGAAAGCAGCAATATATGAGAGTAAGTGGTATACTTGTTCCTTCCACAGGCATCATTAAAGGAATGATTTGTTAGTAGTTTGAAATAACTATATTAAGACTTCTGGATTGCCCTGTATGTCCTATAGGTGAGACACAATTCAGTGTTTCTGATCATGGGGTTTTTTTAATTCCAAAGGGCTGTGCCAGTTCTACCAAATTTGATTCTCATTGAAAATTTGTGTTTTTCAAATGAAACTGAGCAAGTGGTAAACTAATAGGAATCTTAACGATGTGTATTTTTAAGGGACAAGCAGATGATAATGATTCAGGCCTAACTTGAAAATTATTCAACATGTTTATGCAGAAGGAAGGACTTCATAATTTGGGATAACTGGTTTATTATTTGAGGTGTCCCATAAATGACAGAAAGAAATCTTATTTGTAAGAGAGATTTTGGATTTTTTTTTATGAGTAAAGGGCAAAGAGGAGAAATAAATAGTTAAATGGAAAAGTAAAATAATGTCTAGAAACCAAAATAGCATACCAAAATATAGAAAGTCAGTCCATGTGTTCAACCAGACTTTATGAAAGATAAAATCTAAGATTCCTAAATGAAAAGAGGGACAAATACCCCTGCTTCCCCAAATTATTGAATGAGGTCCAAAATAGGAAATCTGAAAGTGCATTCATGAATTGTTTAGACTACTATGAAGAAGCAAAACCCAAAAGTGTATAGCAATCTATACATTAACTGTAAGGGAACACTTACCACTGAATTAATCTGTTAGAAAAGATGAAGTTTTGCGAGAGCCTGCCACAGTAAGAGGAGAAATTGAGGTGGTGTAAATAATTTAAATTCAACACACCTATAATAACTAACATTATGTCACCAAGGTTTATCAGGATAACAGGAGAACAAAGCAATACGGTAATCTCTGTGTAATGAGAGCTAAAACAATAAAAAGGGTATTCTCACCATACATTATGATCTGATGAACTGGAGTAGGAAGCATTATCTTTGTAGTAACGTGTTTGTATTATACTCAGTAGTCTTGTCTATATAAAGGACATCCGTCATAATCATTAAAAATGTTGACTAGCATTTTTGTAAGCAGGAGATAAAATGTTGGGAAACAAACAATTCATTCATATCCCTACTAAGGGGGATATGTGAATATTATGGAATAAAAGCAAAATACAAGTCTTCTAAGGAATCAGTTCAGTTCAAAATGAATTGAGAATAATTCATAGATACAGTCCATTTTGACTTCTGTGAAACACAAGATGTCTTACGGGTTTTCACACAGATAAGATCCTTAAATAAATTAAATAATGATTGGGTGATAAGGAAAGTACTGTTAAAACCACTGCTGGTGAGTTTTTGCTGTTAGTCCATTACTATTTGGAAAAAGCAGGAAGTTACATGATTCTGGAGCCAAATAAAATTTTGTGTGCTGAACAAGCTGCTCATTAAGAACAACACTCTTTATAGAAAAGCTGTGACAAAACCAATTCATCTTAAATATTTGTTTTCAATGAATTTTTAAAATGCAAGTGGAGCTAGTGGCATGTTGGCAGGCTTTCTGTAAACCATGCCTGAAGAGAATAAAAATGAAATGAGTCAGTGTTATGACTCTTTACAACACACAAGATTATCCTGAACATCCAGTCTTTATAGTGTAACAGTTAATCATTTTCTCTACAGTTAAAATAACATACTTTCCATTGTAACCAATTTAATAATATTAATAATTTATCCAATATATTAGACATTATTGCAGGCCTGAAAATATTTTTACAGAGGTTGGATATATTTTTACTATCTAAATTTACTGAGGGGTATATAATTTTAAACCATTCTTTTTTTAATCCACATTTCAAGTTTTTAATTTTTTTTTTTATTGTATTTTCATTGTATCTACAGTACATTCAGTAAACCAATTTAAAGTAGCATTGGCTGGATGGATGTTTGAGCTTTCAGAAGTTTTCTCTGTTTTCATGATGTCAAAGTGATTTCCATTTCACAGGACTTTAGTTCTTGTCTCCATGTGTGAAAATTTTAAATCAGCCATTTTGACAGAAATACTCTAGCTGTAAGTAAAAATAAAAACATGCCCAGGGCAAGGACACATGACCAAGAGATCTTTATTTAGCTTGGCTAGCTGATCTTTTTTCAGCCATGCATTGCTGAAAAGAGCTTAATAATAGAAAGTGATGAACTTAATGCTAAGAAATCTGTATTTTATGGAAAATCCTATTGAAAATTAATTTCTTATATCAATCTCTTTAATCACAGAGTATATAATCTTCTTTCCCATTTCCAGAAATTGCTACAAATTCATGTTATGTACTCGTTGAAAGCTTAAGGATATTACTAGGATATTATTTTCTTTCCTAATTTAGTTCTGCAATATTTTTTTCCCTGTGTACTATTTCCCAAGCCTAGAATCAGAATAATTTAGGTTGGAAGGTTCCTCTGGAGGTCATCCTGTCCAACCTCCTGCTCAGAGCAGGGCCAACCTCAAAGTTGGATCTAACTTCAAAGTTAGATCATGCTGCTCAGGGTCATGTTCAGCCAAGTTTTGAATATACAAAGAATTTTTAATAGCATTTTCTTCTTTACTTTTCAAAGATGTTTTTTGCCTTAATGCATACTTTTTATTGGTTATTATATTTTTTTTCTGAAAACTGTGGAGTTTTTGATAGGTAATTTCTCAGAATGACCAAGCCTGCCTGGAGGTAATTTTTCTTTTTATTTTATTATTTATAGTGAAATTTCCTTAAAGAAGGTTTGATTAGATTTCCTTCGGTGACTACAAGTGAAACAAAAAATGCAGAAGTAATGAGCTCCAGTCACTGCAATTGTGGTCAATTATTATATAAAAGCTAGAAGTTAGAATTAGCTCTTTGCTTCAAAATGTGTGACAGTGTAATTTTGCAGGCATCTGAAATAGCAGCGACATGCCTTAACTTGTAATTAATAATTTCTTAGAAAATACACTTACTGATTTATATTTTGTTTCATTCCATGAATATCTAGTAAGATACTGAGACCTAACAAAAATAATGAATCTACTGGATATCAGTTGTTTTAAAGCAGCAGATATGCTAATTTAGTATCAAAATCAGTAATGAAAAAAGTTTAATTTTGCCTTCCTGTTTTTCTAAACCATATCAATTGAGCAGCAGGTAGTTTCATGCCAAATATAGGTCTTAATTTAGCTCAATTATCACCATAAGTTTTTATTTTAGTTATTTAGTTAAATTTATAATTTATTTATTTACTTAAAAGATTTCAAGATTTTTACTTTCTTTCCCAATAAGTATCACTGACCTCTTAAATATAATCTATTTTTATCTAATTATATTTTAAAATTTGTAGTTCTAATGACAGTGATACATGTTGGCCCCTACACTTAGTTTTATCAGTTAAAAAAAAAAAAAAACTGTCAGAAAAAAACTTGTTACCCAGCAAGAAGGACAAAGGATTTAAAATTGCATATTCATGTCTTTGCTTTGTCATGACTGGGTTGCCATAATACTTGGGTTTCTGAAACTCTAGCATATTTTTCTGCTAAGATGTCTTTTATTCAAAATACAGATACATCATGGCCTCACCATTTCACTGAGTTGTCTGAACTTGTATTTCCATTAGAAACCAAAACTATATGCTCATTTCCTGTATCTTCAGGATCATTTCTAATGTTTTTCATTTGGTTTTTTTGGCATCTTCACAGCCTTGAGTAGATGTATTTTAAAGTATGTGATACACTTGCTTCTATTGTATTTTTGTTGTTACTCATTTAAATGTCGGGGCAAAACTGTACTGTCCAAAATGTTGGATGCTGTTACAAATGGTTTTAGGAATTCTTCTTCCTAGCAAGTCTTTCTGATCTTTTCATCTGTCTTTTTTATCTCTATGTTGAAGTCCCAATAAGATTATTGAGTTCTACCTGTTGGCGCAGGTATCCATAGAAAATGACAAAAATGAGAGTGGTGGATATAATTTACTTTGATTTTTAGAAAGGTTTTTGGCATGGATTCCTCTGTCAAAATAGCCAGATTGGTGAGGTAGGGGCTGGAAAAGTTAACAATAAGGTGGATGGGAAACTGATATATGACTGATAGCGGTCAACAGGTCAAAGTCCAGCTGGTGGCAGGCTATCAGTGGTGGTGTCCCTCAGAGATCAATATTGGAGCCAGTACTGCTGAAAATTCTCAGGTTAAAAACTTTGTTTTGCTTTCTTGCTTACTCATTTTAAATACAACTTGAACTTATGCATGTTGAAGTGATTTCTGTGCAATCTCTACAATATATTTTTTTTTAAAGGCTTTGAGGTTTCTTTGGAAAGCAATATACTCTGTTTAAATACCACTTTTTCTTCATTAAGTTTTTTTCCATTAAGGTCTAGCATTTTATAAGGACAATTTCTGTTCTGATTTAGTATGTATATAGTTCTCTGACAGAAACATGAAAAAATTTCTACATAATTTTCAGAGTTCTTTTTACTACTTTCTATTTATCAGTTATGAATTCTACTCTGAGATTTACATTTATGGGTATGGAAACACTGTTCTTTCTGTTTGTCAGCTGTGATTGAAAAAGAATTTGAATAAATTATGATACTGGAAATAATGCAGTGTTACAGCATATAAGTTTTAGAGCAATAAAAAAATCATACTTTTAAACTGAGTGCCAAATAAAAATACAAAGATTCGTAGTTCCTATCACATGCATGAAATATATTCAAACAGAAATAAAATCACGTTACTTTTTAAAAGCTTTTGTGAACTTTCAAATTTAAAGAGAAGCTTGGATCTAAAAGCATTGAGAGACAATTTGTAATGTGAAAATAAAAAGTTTACTATTTTCAGAGCCAGTCACATATACGTATAACATATTTTAGATCACACCTGGTTGAGTAACACAACATACAAGTAGGAAAATATATTTTGGTATTGTAATGATTGTGACATTGAAAGCTTCCACAGAACAGCTATTATTCTTTTAAGTAGATTGAAACTAGAAACTCTAACCTAAAAGATGATGCTATGAGTGAAAATGAATTGCTAGATTACAGAGATGCATTTCAGACTGCTTCAAAATTCACTAAGGGGAAAAACTCTAAGCTTGTAAGTCTTGCTAGTGTTGAAAAATTCTTTAAGCTAGTATATTCTGGGAAAAAAATTCTTCTATATATGTCATGGTAAAGACTAAACTCAATTTCCATCATGTTCCAGTAAGAAAAAGAATGATATTCTATATATTCTGTGTTTGTTGTTAAGCTTCTGTTCTCAAATGCTTTCATTAATTTGTGAGATATAAACTGGGAAAATAAATTTGAAGATTTGAAACCTAAAGAAATCTGCTAAGTTCCTCTTCTACAAACAGAATGAAGTCTAAAACTGTCCCCTTTTTTAAACCTATGTTAAAATATTTTGTGAAAAAAGGGACATTTTGGTATAATTTTTGGCCCTATACTTGCTTCTCTTTCAAATCTAAAATACAGAAGGGAAGTCCCTGCCCTTATAGGACAGGTATGTGAGAATTTTGTTATGCATAAGTATTGAGAATAATGACTAACAAAGAATCCATTTGAATCAAAGATAAATGAGAAAGATAATTTTATTTTTTTTCCTCAAGGTTTGATCCTTACCATTTCATCATTCCTGTTGCTAAGTATGAAAAAGTTGTCCTAACCAGTCTTACTGTTGAATGTTTCCATAAGCATGTGCAGCAACTACAGCAAATTTCACCCAAATTGCTTGGTAAGGAATATTCAGGCAGTCAAACAATCTGCAATTTGAGTTTTGGAGGTTTTTTCTTCACCAAAAAGCATTGGAAATTTGTCTTGGCTTAGCAAATATGTGTAGGATCATGTAGTAGTTTTGATAGCATGTTTTTATTGCTGCAGTGTCTCTAGAGAAGTGACATTTTCATAGTTCCTTTTAGCACTTTTCCTCTTAAATAACTGAGAGGTTTATCTGTGCAGCAATAGCTCAAAAAAACCCAAATCGTGCCGGCTATTGAGGAAACATTCCAGCATTTGTTTTCCCACAATCATGTTTGAAAATTTTCTTGGGAATTATAACACCTATATTTGGAAATTCAAAAAAATGATTTTTTTTTCTAGTTCCCCCTTCATTGATTAGTCATCCACAGTTTTCTAAAGAAATGTTTGAAAGTCTGGGAATGGCAGTAAATATGAGCAAAATATCTGTCATTTCTGTCACTTTGCAAACATTTAAGTCGTTGAAAATTTGAGGTGGTTTTCCAAGCAATAATCTTTTCTCCACTGAGGACAAAACATTCAATTGCCAATATAGCCTTATCATATTCCTAAACAGTTTTTCATGTGAAAAGTCTAGTATTGTTTTGAGTAGGATCTTTGGACACTATCATGTATTTTGTAACACTTCAGGGAAGTGGTGGATTCCCCAACATTGGGCACTTTTAAGATTCAGCTGGACAGGGTACTGGGCCGTCTTGTCTAGACCCTGCTTTTGCCAAGAAAGGTTGGACCAGATGATCCTTGAGGTCCCCACCAACCTGGGATTCTATGACTGATAACAAAAGTAACTCTTCTGGTGACGATTTGATTATATGCTTCATGATCTGTTCTTTTACCCTCTGAAATTTGGTAAGGAATAGAGGGTTTTTTTTTGTGTGTGTGAAAAGTTTCTCCAGCTTAAATAGAAGGAAATATTCACACAAAGCATAAATACTTTTTACTACGTGAATGTTATATGTCTGGGTTTTTTCTGCACTCCAAAGTATTCCCTGTAATTTAATACTTTCTGATAAAATTCAGAAAACACTATGAGTCAAGGTTCAGATGCCTTTAGCTGCAGTTGAAAAAGACCATCAGATACAGGAATACTGTGGTGAGTTTTCATAATGTTGAAAGAAGTCATTTAGAAGTTTACAATTAATTACTGTTAGATTTAAGAATAATTTTACTGAGAACCCTTATTAGTTGCTAGGAAATGCAAAACAGTTGGGAAAAGAGATGTCTGCATTTGGAACGAGTTATGACAGTAAAGCATAAGCAATTGAACTACACTTGGACATATAAAACATTTCAAACAGAAAAATATGCATGTATAAAAGCAGGTACAAATGTACAAGGTTACTCGATAATTTTCGTGTGACTGGAATTCTGCTCAGAAGTAACATCCAATTAGTGTTTTATAAAAGGAATGCATCTTCAGTTATGTTAGTAATAAGCAATGCCTTGAAGTGTAGTCAAAAGAACAGATTTTATTGTACTGAATGCTGATACATCAGAGTATAAACAAGTAGGTCACCTTAACATTTATATTATTTTTTTTCTAAATGAAATTTTGAATTTTATGCCAAACAACTATAACTATAGACACATGTAATATAGAATGATTTGGGGAGGGCATGATTACCAGGGACTACACAGCATCCAGCACATCAGAGAATGTAAGTATCCTAAATAAAATAACTGATTTTTAGCAAATATTAACTCAGGAACAGCTGAATCTACATCTTAACTTTGGTGCATTCATTACCATTAGGGTGAAATAAAATCCATTGCATTCCCCTAAAACACATTGTCTGGTATGTGTGCAGTGATACATAATTCTTTATTATTTATTATTATTATAATATTATTATATTATTTATAAAAAATGTGGTGTCTGTGGTAAGGCTGTTCACTAAACAGGCAGACTAAATCTTTCTCCACAGATTTTGTTTTCAAATTAATTTGAGATACAAGCAAAGTAGAGAAATTTGAATTCACTCTTCCTCAGTCAGCCATAAAGAAAACGACACAAACTAAAATTAAGTTGGTGATGGGACTGAACCTCGAGCTTAGACAGTTGTGATCAGTGTGGGATCTGTGTTTCAGTCAGTTTAGTCTCAGATAGCTTTCTTATCATCCACAGTTACTTTTGGGAACTTTTAAAGGGTATTTTTCAACAGGACTACCTGAAATGATAAGTAATATGGAGTTCAAAGGAACACACTTGTCATTAGCCCTGACTCTCAGCAAGCGAGACATTGTTATCCAACATCATTCCGCATCGCTATTATAAGCAGATGTTGCACGCAATTGATTGTCAGGTTTCCAATTACTTTGGTTTTGTGTGTGGCATGGCAAAGTTGCATTTCAGTCAAAAGAACTTCAGCTTCTCTAAAGCTGCTGTAAGGCAATGATTAATGTGTGTGAGAATGATGAAAGAACACTATTTACTTTGAGAGATTTTTGTCGAAGTATGTGTGATGACTTCTGTGATTCATATTACTATTTAAATGTAAATGACTTATAGGAAATCCCTATGATTTTTGTAATTTAATTATTAAAAAAATCGGGTTTTGGTTTTTGTGTGCCTGTGCACAATGAATTGAAACCCCATGTCTAAAATGGTGTGGAATGGCATAGTATTCAGTGTCAGGATGTGAGCTCTTTGTGGCTATTGGTGTAAAGCGGGGACAGCTCAATCCCTAACCCTTTATCTCATCTTACTTTTCTGTTTGTGGGATGAATATTTATTTCCATGTGCTTTCCAGGAATAGTTGCTAGGTTCTTTTTAAGCAGAATGCAGACTGGTCAATGCCAGGGATGTAGGAACTAAAAACTTCATAGGAAATTACCATAAGGTAGTCTATGATTACACTGACAAATATAGGGATAAATAGCACCAGAATTATTTTTAGAGGGTTTTTAACACAATTCACCTAAGTAGGATTAACAGTAAAGTGGAAGCTTAAAATATGTGATATTTTACTGATAGATGTGAAGAATCAGACAAACAATATATGTGTATTAGCTTCAAAAAGAAGTCAGATACATATTTGAGTGTTATCCGTATAATCTTTATTGTTTAACTGAATAAGTGTGCAGATTGGTTTCTTTCCCTTTCATACAATTATTTAATCTGATTCTCTCAAGGTATGGTCATTAGTAACCCTTCCTGATTTAAAAAAATTGTAAAACAACATTTCCTTTACAGAAAGTAATACACTATTAGTACAGCACAGAAAAAATAAAAAAGAATCTTAGAGTACTGAATTTTAAAGAGAAACTCTAGTTTACTGCAGTTTATTAGAATAAAATATGCTTTTCTGTGAATTGTTGCAGAAAGACTCAACAAAAATAAGATGTCTCTTTTAAATTTTTCTCCATTAAGGAAAATTGGAGTGAGATTTACTTCTTACATGAAGTCTAGATAGGTCCTTCTAGAAGCAGCAGTATTAAGTAATGGTAGCAAGCGTGACATTGTGATCTGATAGCAAGCATCACATTGTGCTCTGTCTGCTCCTATAATTTCTTATTATTTATCTTAGGAATTAGCTATATCAAAGTAGGATATAATTGAAAAGCATTTGAATGGAAAATTGCAGAGGAACTTTCAGAACAAACTCCTTGTTTTCTACCTAGCCACTTTTATCACCTTTCACTGTGCTAAACATTGAAATTGTAGCTTGCCATATTTTAGTCTCAAAATACCACTTTACAGAAACAATGGTGTCTTCTGTAACCTATAGGCAGATGTTACAGACACAAAAGGTTTTCTGCTTCTCTGTACAGGCGGTACACAGCTGATGTACTCTGCCTCACTGCAGAGGGGTGTCATTATTACAAACAAAACATCAAAGGAGAACTTTTAGGGGTTTTCCACATTTATCAGTAATAGCTTGAAACGGTCATTCCAACTAATACAACTTTCATACAGTTTTTACTGCTACTGTTATGAAAAACCAAAGGTAACAGCCTTTAAAATAGATTTTCAGGCAGACAATTTTTATTTTTTGTTCTTCCTGGAATGTTGTCATAAAGATGAAACTATGACACCATCGCTGTTTCCATACCAATGCTGAAAGAGGTATTACAACAGAAGTCACTGTGCAAGAGGACCAAGATAGATAGCCCCAGAGGTGAAGACACAGTAACACATTAATAACTATAATACTGTAAAGATGTAGTAAGCGCATTAAACTTTCAGGGGTTTGATAACTTTTGTTAGCATTTAGTAAACTTGCCAAATGAGCTATCAGGATCCATTACTGTCCTGGAGCTGTCTCCTCGGTGGGATTGCAATAGTCAGTCGTCTTTTTTTTCTTTATTTTCTAGCAGATATTTATATAGTTTGGATGCCTTTGTCTTTACAGACATTTTTTATGGTCCAGGGGTATGTGTGAATGATTACTTCTTTTCTTCTTGGGTCCTTCACTTTTCACAGCAATTAGGTGTAACCTTGGTGTTCTGGGGAGGAAAGCAGGGGTTATATATACGCCATAGGTGTAGACATTAATTCGGATACACGTGATAAAGTACTAAAGTTTGCCGTAACACTGTGTCTGGCAGTGTTGGGTGACATGCTGAAATACTTGGAGTCCTTAGCACTACTCTCATTACAACATCATACCAATGCACGCATGCATATATATGTATGTTCACATGTATTTATAGCAATTGCTGTTTATTTGTTTTGTTACTTTTATGCTTAATGTGTGTATAATCAGCAAGGATCTTTTGAGTACTGGTTGAGCTCAGAGTAGTAGCCACAGGACTTGACATCACAGATCATAAACCAAGAGCTATCACCTTACTGTTTTGGCATCCAGATGTACTCTGACTTAGTGCTGTGGTACTTATCACCATTCCATGTGGAAAAATCACTGGGCTAGAAAACCCCCAAGTGTACACAGACCCACGTTTTGAAAGTTGGTTTCACTTACTGCAGTGATAGAGTAAAATACAATAATTTACCATGTAATTGCTGAGTGGCAGTTGTAAAATATTATTTTTTGTTGAAGTATTCATTTAGCTAGAATCTTGGAAATGTTTCCATTTGCTCTGAGGTCATTATGTCAGTGAGGTTCAACACAGGAGCAGAGAGCTTCTCACATGCAAAAAGTTGCCAGGGTACAGCCATAGTTATTACTTGAGTATTTGCACCATTTAATTTGTAGTACTGGCAATAAGGCGACTAGCTTTTAACAAATTTCTGTTTACACTTCTAGATGGAAGAAGCTGATAAATTGCATATGTTCTTAATCTCTCAGCACTGTTCCAGAACTGTCTTTAGATTTTTATACAGAGCTTTCTTTAAATGCTAAGTTTAACTGACATCTGTAAGAATTGTTCACTACACCTGAGCTGAACCTTTGCTTTTCTGACTTCTTTTGTGAGACTAAAGCAAGCCTCGCTTTGCATTCTTTTTTGACCATGCAGGAAGAATCCAAACAGCTTATTTGTATGAAATTGCTGAAAAAGCCTTAAGGTGTTTTGTTTGTGTAAATATATTTTAGCAAGTTATACAATTACTGTCTCTCTCTTAGAGTTCCAAACTTGAGTCACAAGAATGTTTTTATTATCAACCTTGTACAGACTGCCCTGTTACAAATTCACTAATGTTATGTTTTGGGTGAACAATCTCCAGGCATATAACAGCAATGATTTTGATCGACTGTTTCGTACTGCAGTTTATGATTACTTGCAAAGAGTCACTCTCAATGGAATTAGATACTTCATCTACTCATTCTTCCTCAGTTGTTCCCTGAGTTGCAGTAACACCACAGCTGACAGCAAAATTAATATCTTTCCTTGTCAACAGAGATGGCTGTTTCCTCGTGCTTTCTCTTCCAGAGTTCATACAACCTGCTCTCTGTTTTATGTTGGGTTTTATTTGTGCAATTTACTTTGCCGTCACCCCAGAGTTCTGAAGTTCCTCTTCTCTGACAGAAGGAGAACATTTATTACTTTGCCCTTTAAGCATGAATTCTCACCATTTATTGTCAAACAAGATTGTGCTGTTGGATTCTGGAAACCATACTAGTAATTAGCTCCACAATTTTGCTTCACTGATATCCACATTAGATCAAACGGAGAGCAATATAATAAATATAATGACCTAGGGAAAAAAATATTTTTTAAAACTAATTACTTTCTATTGGAATTAATAACAGATATCTATTAATAACAGACAGTGTTGCCATGTTTTAATGGCCGTCCTAGTACAACATCACAAGTCTTTTCCACTTCTTCTTCAGTATTTGGTAAATTAAGTTTTCCCTTCCAGGAACTTTGGTATTTACTTAGCAATAAGTGCAAGGCCTTTGCAGACTTCTGGCCTTCCTACCTGACGTGACTTTTGTGTACAGCATTCACGAATCATGTAATTTGATGGAAAAAAACAGCCTTTAATACTTTCTATTGATTTTATGAAAAAGGACAAGAAAGTAAATTAGCAATTGTTCAGGCATGTAACTGAGCAAATCTAGTCCAAGTTCTGGAAACTAATAGAAGATACAACAGTTCATTCATCGGATAAAGGTTGCAATTATGAATACATCAATAAGATTTTTCAAATTATCTGAGTCTTATTAGTAAAACAGATAATCATAATGCATTTAAGAAGTTGGTCTTGGGGGGGGGGGGGGNGGGGGGGGGGGAGTGGCAATTTCCTGTTTGAGAATATTCAAGGGGGAGTCAGCTTGCTTTCAGTTTAAGGCCTCTGCCAGTGCTTTAGTCAGTCAAGCTTAAAGACCTTTCTAGTGAAGCATATAGTTAATCCACAGAATGCACCTGCTCCTACAGTCTAAGTGTCCATTATTCCTTAGATATGTCCTGGAGGAGACAGCCCAAAGTGTGGATGTCCTCTAGAAGTGTTGCTATAAAAGTGCTTGAGTCACCCCACTTTAGTTTTACCTTTGACGGTATTTACTCATACATGTTATCAGTCTTTCCTTTGTCCTTGTGCACACAACAGTGGAGACGTTTTTCAGTAACTGAATGTCGTAATAACACTTCAGACATGCACAACAGAAAAGTTTAAATAAAACAATTTTTTTAATCTCAGACAGTCTAGGAACCAGCTCAATGACTCCATGATTAAGTCAATGTTGTTTATAGTTACAAAACTGTGAAAGGTGTCTCACCCACAAGCATGTGCACATCCCTACAAAAATACTTATGGCAAGTCGGTTAGGATGTTTCCTCCATAAACAGAAAGTACTGATTAAAAGGCAACATATCAAACGATGTACACACAAAAATGTTTAAGTCACAGGGTTATTGGTATCTGGAACCAGGAAAACCCACCAAGATGTGTCGAGAAAGCTCTCACCAGGATGGCGTGCAAACTGAAGGGGGTTAGTGTCTTCAAGGGGTGTAGGGCTTTGGGTTGCAGGTGAGAGAGAGGAGAATTTTGGGATTGTGCCAGGTGTTTTGAGAGGATTGTAGGAATGTGTGAGAATTATTATGGGATGTTTTAGGAAAGGACCAAAAGCAGGGAAAGGAAAGGATCAAGGTGGATCAGCGTATCAGCATGCAAAAAAAAGGAAAATAAGGGAGGAAGGGGTTGGTTGAGTGTAAACAAGTTGCTGGTCAGCATGCTTACCTGATTGATCCCTGTGCTTGGTCACAGCAGTCTATCTTTTGTGGGGCTGTCTTCTTTATTCTAAGTGTGTATATGTCAAGGGTAGTGAAATTCAAGCCTGACTACCTGGCAAGTAGGATACCAGCCACTAGAATGTGACCACAAACCTCAGGGACTCATAGGTCCAGGGTCCAGAAACTGGAGGGGATTGGAGTCTGAGTGCTGATTACTGGATAAACTGGTCAAAGATGAGCTACCAGGAAGATCCGTATTGTCTGTATATATTCTACTAGTGGCCTTAAATCTCAATCAGACAGGAAAAACAGGATTGTACCATCTGTGCTTCGTGTTTACGTGAGTGTTTCCAGCTTGTGCTGGAAAAGGCTCTGTTCTCTGTCTGTTTAGATCTGTGTGGGCAGCCACATGAGCATGCATGTGCACATATGTGTGCCCATCCCCATGCCCATAAGGAATGCATACTCAGTGTCACTACTGGCTAGAGCTCGTGACGGAAAACCACCACTGCTGGGATTTGGCTACCTCTGACAGTACTGGGTCTTTCTATAGATACCCTGCCCAGAAGGAGAGGGAAAAGTGGCTTTGGATGGTGTTGATGGTGCAAGTGAGACAAAAATAAACAGTTTTTCTTCTGTGTGCACATTTCTTGTAATTAATTGTTTCTTAAAGGAAAGCTTATCTGACTTTGGAGCCCCTTACCTGGACCTAAAACGCCTGTGTAGTAGCTATGGCCCAATCCTTTGGCTGTGGACAGTGTTTACCCCTTAAATTACTGTAAAGAAATTTTATGTAATGATCTCGTATTCTAAAAAACCTCAGAGAAGCAAACTATGCTCCAGTAATTTTCTAGAAATGCAAGACAGATGATGGGTGTAGGCTAATAAGAACTGAAATTTTGACCAAGTTAATGACATAAAATCATCAAAACCTTTTCTAAAACCATCTAATTAGTTGTTCAGTGCCTCCTGTCCACCCACTCATTCGTTCTTTCAGTAGCAATTATTTGTTTTCACTATTTCTTAAACTCTGTGATAATGCCAGAATAAAGACTTGGAGAACTATAATGAGAATATATTTTACTTTAATTGGCTTTTGACCATAAACCAAAATTTGCATGCTTTTTTAGAATAAATAATGAATTAAAGTTCATCGTGCCCAGGACCTATGTTCATCAAATGATGAATTATTAACTTTTAATTTAGGAGCAGATTTTACTTAAAACTATTATAATTTACGATTTAATCAGTTAGAATGTAACTCTTCCTGATCTTTCATGTGGAAAGCTTTACTAGTTGGTAAAAGAGGCCATGGAGGCCAAATTTGGTTTTTGATGGTAAACTTCAAATAGCTAGAAGGAGGACAGCTAGCATATATATAAAGATACATATTAAATACTTGTCCATCTCTCTGAACCTTCTTATAATACATCTATAATACTGAAAATGGATTTCAGCAATTTGGAGTTAAAGCAGTGGCTGAATATTAGTTACTTTAGTTTACCTTACTCATTGTAGATGTCTATTCAATTCCAATAGTGCATTTGGTTGCCAAAATAAGGACAAAAAGAATTCATCAATAAAGTACAGGTGTGGGGTTTTTTTTTAATTTCTGAACACAGTATCTAAGCCCTGCAGGTCACAGTTGTTAAGAAGTACAGTAGAGATTGTTCTCAAATATTGTAACCGTAAAGAAATTACCAGATATTACTTCCTTGTTTTGTGAAATCCATATAAGAAGTATCACAGTTGTTAATGAAAATATACCGATGTTGAAAAGGTAAAGGAAGAAAAGTAATAAATAAATGCAGTTATATGATACTTATTTTCTTTCGAGCTACAAACTGATCACCTACATGAATCATCCTATCGAGTATTTAGCCACTGGCTTAAAAACACCTTTACATAAATACATAACAAACCCAGTTCAGCCTAGAGGAATTTACAAATTGAGTATGAACTTATATTGCAAGTTTTCTATACTAATGATAAAACTAGACCAGATCATGATGCAGCGAAAGAGGCACTTTATAAGCACTCTGGTATGCAGCTGACTAGTGAATATCCGAAACAGATAGGAACAAAACAAGACCAAAAAAAACCCCACTCCCCCCCTCTCCCCCAAAAAAGTCCCCACCCTGTATAGTACACAGTTTTAAGCCTCTGGGAAATGACAGCTAAATAGATCTTTTTTTCTGCTTTTAGGCCTTAGTCTGACAATGAAAACCACTTGCAGGTAAAATTACCTTAATATTGGTTACATTTTTTTCCATTTTGTCAGAGAACTCTAGAACTGGATTACTCACTTCCAGGGTGTCACAGAGGGTTAACTCATGCATGTCAAAAAGTATTTTATGATGAAGTTATCTTTGTAGGAATGTATGTGTCTATACTGGACAAAAATATAACTGAAATATAAAATTATTATTCTCAGTACTGAAAAAAAAAATAATATTACCGGTAGTGGAACACATAACTGGAAGCTGCTGGCAAAATTTACAGGAAATCACTTCAGTGAAGGAGGCAATTATTTTTTTTTTCTGTCAGGATAAGAATATCTTTCATTCAGTGTGTTGTACAATGTTCTGTTGATATAACTTGTCATCCTAATACACATTTTTACATTTTAATTTAGAGATTGACAAAGTTCACTATTTTCTGTAGAAGAAAAGGGTTTTTTTCAACTTATCTTTACACATAAATCTGCTATTTCTTTGACTCTTGTCTTTTCACATTGTTGCAAGCAATTTATTAAAAAACATTTTATTTCTTCTGCATATAGTGCAGCCAGAGAAAGATTTGAAAATGTATGTGATTTTATTAAAAAACAGTGAAAATGTTATAAATCTGGATACACAGCAATAGCATTTTCCCTTGCTGAAGCTCTATATAACACAGGAATTCTGCTTACCCTGTCTTCTGCTTTGGGTTACTCTTTAGTATGTAGCCATCACGGATTGCTTATATAAAACACATAAAACCAAAATATAATTATTCAATCCAATATAATTATCAATAATTTATTGTGATTAGCTGTTCTTTTAATGCCCTTCCCTAACCTTGTGCTGTAGTGGCTTTGCCACTCCTGATCACTAAGCTTGACTTCCATTGTGCATATACATTTCAAATTCATAATTTGTGTTGTAGAATCTGTAAGGATTCACAAATTGTTTGTAAATGTCTTGTTGCTTATGTGTACATTTACCTCATTTCACTAAGCAGCCTTTCAAGTTTGCACCGTTTTTATTTCCCCATTAAACATAGAGAACAGCTGGTGGGAATAATCAGATATGTCTCACCCCCACCATCCAGAATACTGCCCTAACTAAGATGAACCTCTAATACCCGGAAGGTGTGATCCAGGGGAGTAAATAACATAATAAAATGAAAGTCTGCCCCTTTTATTTCCCAAATCCAGGATAGTTACGTTTGTATGGTGGGGAGGTAGGGGTGGAAGGCAAGGGTATAAAAATCCTGTTGTATTCAGAGTGCTTTCAAAGCCCCATGACAGGACATCTGAATATGGTTGCATGGAGACTTTTTCACTCCATGGTCATGTTGATTGCAGAAATTGGAATCCTACCCTTCTATTGTTCTTGAAAAAAAATTTTTAAAAGGGGTGACTAGAATGCAAGGATAAAAGAACAAGCATCCAATACTGTACGTTAGTCTGAGATTTGTCCCAAAAGCTTGTTTAAAGTCTTTGGTGGGGTTTTGGTTTTGGGTTTTTTTTGAATAGTCAATATCATTTTGAAAACTTTGAGTGATGATGATTGCATAGCCTCTTCTGATGAGCTGTTTGAATGCTTGTTTAAATATTTAGCTTATGAAATAATTTGCATAAATTGTAATAAGCAGAGCTACAAAAACTTGGGTATTCTCTTTCTTCAGAAAGAGTACATTTTCTTCTTCTCCTAAAGAATTTGTTTAATTCTTATGAACAGAGCTCTGTTTTCTTGGAACAGGAGCAAGAAGAGAAGTAAACTCTCCAAAAGGTAAAAGCATAATTCACACTGGATATGCCAGTGTGGCTGAGGTTGGAAGGGACCTCTGGAGGTCATCTTGTCCAGCTTCTTGCTGTATGTGCAATAGTGTTACTTTGGGGATGTGGGTACATAAGCAGAATGAGGACTGACTGGTTGACCTCACTGGTATCAAATAAGCAACGTTACGTTGAAAACTGTTTCACTTTTACCTTGATGCATATTTCACTGATTGCAATAGATAAGAAGTATTGATGAGAAGTTAAAGAACTTGAAAGGATCCTTTCTTCACTTTTAGTCAATCTGAAACTAATTTCTACAATGTAAATTGATGAGAAGTATGAAGAAATGTGGATGTACACTCCTAGACTCCATGCATGTTTCATTTTTTTCTCTCATTAGTTTATCCATTTCTTACTGTCATTGTTATTAAAAACCATTATTGGTTTCGTACTGCTACATCTCAAAGGCCAAATTAACTGCAATTAACTGTAGATGTAAAGTGATTTTTTACTTGCTAAAAATAATTATAATGTAACATTGAGTTTGACCTTGGAGGCTAATTGCATCATTTTAGAAAAAACAAAACCCAGAACTTTAACACATTAGCCATAATTTACTCCCCTAACACTTAAAAATTGAAATCTTTTAAAGTGTATTTAAATGGACTTTTGATTTTTTTTTATGCCATCTTGTGTGCTTTATTAGAAAGCATTAAGGGATCTCAAGGCCAACATTGCTCTGAAGTGTATCGACAGAAACACAAGGCTAGTTTAAAAAGGTTTTATTATATTTCCTAGAAGAGGTTAAACTATTTATAAAACCCTATGATTCACTTGTAATGAAACTCTGTATTATTTCTGTGTAACACCTCTTACACTTCGTTACTACACTCCCCTTTTTCTCTTTTTTTTCTATTTTTTTTTTACACTTGCTACCTGCTGATCTAGGCAAGTTTGCTTTTCATTGCATGTTTATAGAAGTGAGAGAACTTTCATCCTGACTGGAGGCTTTGAATATCATTGAGCGGTAATTCCCAGAAAAGTACTGAGTGCCAAAGGTGGGGGGATGGAGGCGGAAAGGTGTCAGCAAGCAGAGGTGTAGTGGCACACTGACATGGCTTAAAGTAGTAAGAATTAAAAGATGGGGAAAAACAGAGAATGATCAAACACAGACAAAGTTTGTATGAAGGAGATAAGACGTAAATTTCTTGTAATGCTGCAATTGGTAGAATGTCTTGTTTATTAATGTAACTGACTTGCAGTAAAAGAAGCAGTGATTTACAGTGCGGAAATATTCATAACCAGGTGTCAAGGTTTAACCCCAGCCAGCAACTAGAACCACGCAGGCACTCTCTCACCCTCCCTTCTTCCCCCCCCAGAGGGTAGAGGTAAGAGGGAAAAAAAAGGAGAGGAAAAGAAGAAAAAAAAAACCCAACTTGTGGGTTGAGATAAAGACAGTTTAACAGAAACAATAACAGCAAGGGGAAAATAACAATAATAATAACAATAATAATAATAATGACACAGGTCACTCTCACCACCCGCTGAATTGGCACCATCCCAAACAGTGATCACAGATTCCTGCCCCCCAGCTAACTCCCATTAATATACTGAGCGTGTCGTCTATGGTATGGAATATTTCATTGGCTATTCCATCGTTCCATCTATGCTTCTATCAGAAGCTGAAAAAGGTCCTTGAATAGTGTAAACATCACTTAGCAACAACTAAAAACAATAGGTATTATTGAAATTCCTTTCACAGCAATCACTAGAAAGAAAATTAACTCTTTCCCAGCTGAAACCAGGACAGTATCCACCTCTTATTCCATACCATTTAAGTCATGCCCAGGCCTTATACTTTTCATAGTCACCACCACTTTCCTGTCTTTTACATATATATATATACACACACACACATATAAAGATATAATTCCCTTAGTTTGTGGGCCATCCCTCTAAAAAGTCCATCGAGTTCATTTAGTCCATAACTTTGGGCTCCATCTGTCATAACAGTCTTTCAGGGCAGGAGAGATGGTGTGTGTGGTGTTGAATTGTGCCATGCTGCATCTGGAGCTCACAACTGTTGTATCTGGCATGGTCCATGACCATGGTCTGCACAATGAAGATGTCAATCTCAAGAAAGTAGCTGGGTGCCAGTTGCTGAAGCCAGTTCTGGTTCCATTGCCGCTGCACTTCGCTCAGTTTCGTCAAAGTTCATTCTTCATTAATTTGAGCAATTCTTACTGTAATACTATTGATACAGCATGTAGCAATTGTAGTAGTGATGACATATAGCGGCAAATTAGCAATTAACATCATACAGTTTAATTCATTGGCTTTTCTCACCCAAGATCAAATGCCCATGAGGTACACATTGGCCGTCCCCATCCTCTTGCATCACCCACAAAGCACACCCATGTCCCTGAGCAAAAGCAATCCCATGGATGGGTTTGTCTTTGCCTGTGGCAGGAATAACCCAAACTATTTTCCCTAACATATTTTTCATGTGCATTACGGGAACTTTATCCCTTTTCACAGTACATAAAAGTTCTGATTGGGCAGGGCCAGCTCTATTGGCAGATCGTCTTGTGTTAACTAACCAGGTAGCCTTTGCTAAATGTGCATCCCAGTGTTTTAAGGTCCCACCACCCATTGCTCTCAATGCAGTTTTTAACAGTCCATTGTATTGTTCAATATTCCCAGAGGCTTATGCACAATAGGGGTGTGATATGCCCACTCAATACCATGGTCTTTGGCCAAAGTGTCTATGAGGCTGTTTCAGAAATGAGTCTCATTGTCTGACTCAGTTCTTTCTGGGGTGCCATGTTGCCTTGAAACTTGCTTTTCAAGGTCCAGAATCATGTTCGGGGGGTGAGGGGTGGGGGGCTTGGGGGTGGCATGTGGTATATGTTTCCAGCCATCCTGTGGTTGCTTCTACCATTGTAAGCACATGGTGCTTGCCTTGGCGGGTTTGGGGGAGTGCAATGTAATCAATTTGCCAACTCCCCATGTTTGTATTTCAGCCATTGTCCTCCATACCAGACAGGTTTTAATGCTTGGCCTGCTTAATCGCAGTGCATGTTTCACATTCGTGAATAACCTCTGTGATAGTGTCCATGGTCAAGTCCACCCCTCGGTCATGAGCCCATCTATATGTTGCATCTCTTCTTTGATGACCTGAGGTGTCATGTCACCAAGCTATAAATAATTCACAGTTATGTTGCAAATCCAGATCCACCTAAGCCACTCCAATCTTAGCAGCCCGATCCATCTGCTGGTTGTTTTGATGTTCTTCAGTGGCCCAACTCGGGTACATGGGCATCTATGTGGTGTAATTTTACAACCAGATTCTCTATCTGGGCAGCAATATCTTGCCACACTGGGCAGCCCAGATGGGTTTACCCCTGTGCTACCAGTTGCTCTGCTTTCATTGCTGTAACCACCCCCACAGAGAATTTGCCACCATCTCTGAGTCAGTATCGAGATAAAGTACTAGCATTTTTCTCATTCAGCAGTATCTAAAGGCAGCAGGATGGCTTTCACCTCTGCAAACTGGCTCGATTCACTTTGTCCTTCAGCAGCTTCTGCGACTCGTCATGTAGGACTCAACACAACAGGCTTTCACTTTCAGTGTTTTCCTACAATCTGTCAGGATCCATCAGTGAACAGGGCATATGTCTTCTCATTTTCTGGTGGTTTATTACATGGTGGGGCCTCTTCAGCACGTGTTACCTCCTCCTCTGGTGATATTCTGAAATCCTTGCCTTCTGGCCAGTCCATGATCACTTACACGATTCCTGGGCACCTGGGGTTTCTTATTCAAGCTTGTTGAGTGATCAGTGCAACCCACTTAACTCCACGTAGCATCACTTGCATGATGTATAGAGGACACCCTCACTTTGAACATCAAGCCCAGCACCAACAGTCAGGGTGCTAAGAGGAGCTGTGCTTTGGTACCAGCCACTTCCAAAGCAGCTCGGACCCATTCATGTGCTGCCAGTATCTCCTCTTCAGTTGGAGTATAGCAGGCTTCAGATCCTCTCTGACTCCAAAACTCTAGGGGTCAACCTTGAGTCCCCTGGTGCTTTCTATCAGAGGCTCCAGGTAGGTCCGTTATTCCCAGCTGCACTGTAATCATATTTTTAACATCTTGCCCTGCCCCGACTGGCCCAAGGGCTACTGCATTTCCTGTTTGGTTTGTTCAAAAGCTTTTCATTGCTCAGGGACCCATTTAAAATCATTCTTCTGGGTCATTTGATAGAGAGGGCTTACAATCAGACTGTAATTTGGAATATGCATTCTCCGAAAACCCACAACGCCTAAGAAAGCTTGTGTTTCTTTTTACTAGTTGGTGGAGATGTAGCTGCTCTTTTGTTGCTCACATCCATTGGGATCTGACGGCATCCATCTTGCCATTTTATTCTTAAGAATTGGATCTCCTGAGCAGGTCCCTTGACCTTACTTCGTTTTATGGCAAAACTGACTTTCAGAAGGATTTGGATTATTTTCTTCCCTTTCTCAAAAGCTTCTTCTGTTCTGTTGCCCCACATTATGATATCACCAATGTATTGCAGGTGTTCCAGAGCTTTACCCTGTTCCAGTGCAGTCTGGACCAGTCCATGACAACTGGTGGGGCTGTGTTCCACCCCTGGGGCAGTTGATTCCAAGTGTACTGGATGCTCCTCCAAGTGAAAGCAAACTGTGGCCTGCACTCTGCCGCCAAAGGGATTGAGAAAAATGCATTAGCAATATTGGTTGTGGCATACCACTTAGCTGCCCTGGACTCCAGTTTTTACTGAAGTTCTAACAAGTCCGTCACGGCAGCTCTCAGCGGCAGCGTAACTTTATTCAGGCCACAATAGCCTACTGTTACTCTCCATTCTCCATTAGACTTCCGCACTGGCCATATGAAACCAGGACACCAGGTGAATTATAGAATCGTATATTTTATTGTAACTTAGCCTGTTTCATTAACTCACGTAAGAATACAGTTCTTTGGGTCAGACTTAGATGCAAAGTTAGTTTTGAGATGAGAAAGGCAGAGTATCCATGTCTCCTTCATTGTGCGTGATACATGCTCATCTGGCCCTCACTGCAATCTCCTGTGCTCTGGAGCAACTGGCCCTCAGAAAGTGTCACTATATGGTGTCTCTTCAGGGGTCCTGAGCCTGCCTTGCATGAAGTCCCAGTGTGGAAGAGTGATGTTAGTGTTATCCTTCAACAGGGCGTATCTCCTTGAGAGGGAGTATAAGCAAACCTGAAAGAAGGTACGCACTGTCTGAGCCTGGTGCTGTGACCCCTCACCATCATATTATTGGCACTACCATCACCCCCCAAAAGCCATGACTCTTACATAATCACTTTGCTTAAATAAGAGTATGAGTATTCTTATTAATTGGCTGCCAGATTTTTCATGCCTTTTTCTTCACTTGGTGATTTACCAACACTCATCAGTGTTGTCACTAACTTGAGTTGGCTCCTTTCAGACACATTGTGAATAAGTAAGAATTGATGTTTTTTCAACAGCAACGATGAATTCCTATATTTTACTTTGCTGATGTTGTTAATTGTAACACTACTGTTTGAACACAAAAGTTGATTAGTTTGTGGCTTTAATTTCTAAGCAGATTTTTGATTCTCTCAATTCTTCTGTGCGGATATAATCCACTTGCAACTAACAGTATGTGATCTTTGGTATTATGAGAAATTAAGACTTCATGTGTGGTGAAACCACAATGTAATAAAGGAAAAATGGGTTTGTATACCAGCAGTATTTGGACCAGTTGTCTGCCTCTCTCTCGTTATATGAGTAGAATCTCTGTGCTTGGCTTGTGCTATCTATAAGTTAGCCCAATGAAAATCTGATACTCATGAACTTCAACACTGCTTTAGAAAGCAGGGAAGGAAAGCCTGAGAGGATAAGCTAAGCATACAGTGCTGGGCTGAGAAAGTGATTGTGTCCATTGCATTTGGATCTTGAAAATTGATTATGTTTAATGAACCTCTGCAAAAAGTTTAGGAGCATCTTTCTCTATAGGGTACAAATCTGAGGACTTCTCTAATATGAAAACTCCAAGACATTTTATAACAAAATTGATAAAATTAATAGTAATAAATCAGTAGTGGTACATCTAGTCTTCCCAGTCTAAATCATTGGTATTCACCCCAAAATTCTAAAGGAACTCAAATATGAAATTACTGACTGCGAGGTGTACTGTGCAATGTATAACTCAAATTGACCATGAGGTGGTAAATGAGATGCTAAGGGTTTTTTTTTTACATGGTTCCAGGTGTAAATCAACAAGTCATATAGTACTTTTTTTGACTTCTAGAAAACCAAAAGAAATTATAATAAAAACTTGAGTTGGTAAATTAATGGAAATATATTATTATGAAAGAGGCAATACAGTTTTAGCAGAAGGAAGCCATGCCTCATTACTCTGTTCAAATTCTTTGAAGGAATCATTGAGCATTTGGATAGCAGGATTCCAACTGGGTATGCCTATGTCTTCATTAGTGTTTTGCTTTGGAGCATCAGTAGTATTTTAAAGAATTTCTTGGTGCTTCTCATTTACTGCTTCTTGGTTGAGCTTTAAGAGTGGTTTTGGGGAATTTAAAATAGTTTTCATTTTGGAGCATACAGAAGCTCCACTCCAGGTACCATCAAAGACACTTGCACCCCAGATGGTGAGGTGAGCTCTAAGTCCGAAGCTGTGTTAGGTCTCACAGATAGTTTTAAACCACGTTGGAGGGCCTGTTTGGTCTGGGGGAGCTAGTTTAAATTTTACCTGAAATAAAACTTTTGAACTGCATAGAGTGTAAGCATAGGGACCATAGCTCCAATTGCTTTAATCTGACAAAAAGAGATCAGAAGGTCTTGTGTTTGGGGTTTTTTTGTTTGTTTGTTTGGGGTTTTTTTGGTTTTTTTTTTTAAANGTTTTTTTAATTTACTTACTAAGGTGGACGTAGTTGGAATACTTTCAACAAGGTCTGTCACTAAAGATGCTAAGGAAATTTGTCATAAGAAGGAAGGTCTTTTTTGAGATTATTAACTTACAGACCAAACATAGATGACAAAAAAATGGGCCAATTTTCACAAGTGGAGGACACTACCAGTAGGATTCACCAGATGTCTGTTACAGTACCAGCATTATTTGAAATATTAGTAAAAGTTGTGGAAGAGCATTTCAGTGACAAAGTGTTCTTCTGATGCAGAGTTGTTAGGAGCATTCAAAGTAAAAGCTAACAATAAAGGATGGTAGAAATGTTTCTTAAAAGACAAAAGGTAGGGGGAAGGGTAGTGCAAATTTTTCTACATGAGGGTGACCACAATTATGGAGCAGATTCTATACAAGAGTCTGTACAAGAAAGGACTGGTTAGTCTAGGAGTCTTTCCATGAGGAAAAAAGCTGAAGAGAAATCTCAAGGTCTATAAAATCACACAAAGTATGGAAAATATGAACAGAGAAAAAATATTCACTCTTTCCTACAACATCAGAAGAAGGAAACACTTCAGAAAATAAATAAGAGGCAGATTTAAATAAAACTATGTATTTGTAATCACCACATATTGAAATCATTGCCACCATCATTACTGAATGCATTTTTCTTTATGAAAAATATTCAAAATATAGGAAACCATAAAGATTGGAAGCCAGACAAGAGTTACTAAACACATTAAAGATGTAAAATTCTGGCTCAAGAAGTTTCTTCTCAAGGAATATGCTGGAGTCCCCCTCTCCATCCTTCTGGTTTTATGATCTTCTTCCCAGCTGCCTGGGCAAAGTTGTGAATATATGGTGCTAAATGCTGAACTGAACCTCTGTTGTCTTGCATCTCTCTGCTGATGCCAGCAAATTGGCTCACACTAACTCTTTCAAAAATTGTAATGCTCTGACTTGTACCCAGCAAGAGGCATCAAGACAAAAAGTGGAAAGCTCCTTTTCCCCACCCCAGTGCTCTTCATATATAACTGGATAATTGATCTTGCAGGCATGTCTGCTTATGTTTAACATTACATGAATTCAGTGAAACTACCCATTATGAAAATTTGAATTTTAGCTTTCAAACTGTGAGCTGGCAAAAACGTTTGGCAAGCCTGCAGTTATCAGGAGTTAGGCACATGAGAACTACTATCTCATAAAAGAAAGAAGATAGACAATGAAATAAAAGGATTGAGTATAAACTCATCTGATTTTTTATTTTATTTTATTTTAGTAATCGGATCACAGAATTGCCATACATTTTATATTTACAGATGTTCACAAGCAAGTGAACAGTCACATTCAAACGAGCATCATTTATTTATTTATGCTGTGTGGTAGTCTCAGGAACTTTATTTGTATAAATCTGAAAGTTACTCTGTTGCGTTTGAGCTCCTGCTTTTAGTAATTTTGATGTGAAAGTATGTATAGACTAGGACCTTAAGGCATTCATTATTTTGTAATTATAGTTTTGTTGACTGACTGCAAGGTTTGTGTCCAGCAAAAACAATCTCAGTGAAGTGATCCACTTCAATCCTGAATATTGGCTGCCAAGATTTAAATTCTTATGAAGGAAAAATGGTATTTTAAAAAAAAATATCTTATTGTGAGGATACTGTAACATTAAAGAACAAAAAAAGCTGCCTTACTCTCGTTTCATGGGCCTTGTTTGGATTTTTTTTCAGGTTTGCATGCCTAAAAATGTTTAATCTTACTATGCTAAAAATATGCATTATAAAAGATTAGTTTCTTAAACTGTCAATGTAATTGTATCCAGGAAAATTGTTACTTCAGAACAATTTAGAGTCAGCACTTTTAATCATATTTAAAATACTGTCATGGGAGGGAGGGATCCAGGCTCTGCACTCTCAGTAAACAGGGCCACGATTGCATCATTTTTCCAGAATCAAAAATAGGAGTCAGAATTTGAAAAAGTATAGCCATAAAGTTAATGTTATTAACATCTTTTTAAAGATTTCACCACTTTGGTTGCATAACAGGCTTTGCATTGCATACTGCTGCATGTTACATTTTTTTCTGTGCGATTCGTGTGTCGTTCTCTGTGCTTTATGTAGCTCTAATGCTGCCATTATACAAGTGGCGGTGAATATGTTGGTATTTATGGTCCCAAAGAATGTGAGGCTGTTCATATAATAAAGGCACTGCATACAGTGTCTCCTTTAAGTATTGCCCGTGCTCTTTTTTTTTCCAGAAAAAAGAAAAGTTGACAGAAATTGGTGTAAGTTGCTGAATCCCATTACTGTCCTCTACTGTAGAATGCATGGCTCTTGGTCTTTCTGTTGACTTTATCCCACTTTTCTCAGCTATTAGATTTGTCCTTTTCCTAGAAACATAAACTAGTTGATGTAAGGGGAAAAAAAAAGGCACTAACAGGTTCTTCTAGCTGAATTTCTTATAAATGATATACTTTCTGATTACTTTCCTTCCTCACCGGAATAATCTGTAAGAAATGCAGTGTCACAGCCCCAAAACTGATACATAGCATAATCTAATAGATAAGGCAGCTATTTATTGGTTGAATGTCCGCAGTGGCAGAAAGTCTGCCACTTTCTTTACTCAGCTGTCACGTTCTTACTGATTCTTACTTCTTTCCATGGTGAACAGGGCTCACTGAAGTAACACTGTTAAAAAGTTCCAAAATAAGAAAGATATTGACACATGGAATGTCAGTTTTTTGTCTCTCTGATACATATATTTTATCTCTTAACTGAGATGAAAAATGCCAGTACCAGTCTCTTCTTCCAAAATGGATACCTAGATTCTGATCCCAAGAACAGTACAGATGCGATGTGTATGGTAGGTAAAGAAAGCTAACAAGACAGTGGGAGAGAATAAAACTAAGAGTAATCATTTTAAAATTCTTATAATCACAATATTAAGTATGGCAGAGAATAGGAGGAAACACCTTGAAGCAAAAATTTTCATGATGGTAGAGCAGCAAGATCATCGGTATCTGTAGATTTACTGAATCACATCCTTTCTGTAGCAGAACATACAGATGTTTTGCCCTTGAACTATTGTTCTGAATACAAGCAAAAGAAAATTAAAGAGTATTTACCATAAATACTTCATTTTCAGAGCAGTGGAGATACTTCACATATTGAGAGAAATACAGCTGTGCAAGTACAGCTGAACATGTTTATCCTCCCTCAAAAACCTTTAAAAAAATCCCAAGTGCTTTATACACTTGAGGACAGTATTCTTTTGCTTTTTGGTATTGCAGGCTTTGAATACAGAAAATAATACAAATAGCAGAATCAAGAAATATCTGGGTTATATTGAATAAAATAAATAGATTTATTATCTCCATCTGTCATTGTCAGATGTTTTTTTCAAGGTGTATTGCTGTCATAGAATTTCCCTGAGTCTTTTCCAACTTGACAGTGTAATTTTTCCAAAAAGGATACTGAATTTGGAGCCTTAAAGATGGATGCAGCTGCAGTCCAGATGTGGCATTTTAAAAGTCTCTCTCTTCTGCGACACACCCAGGAGTGTATAGCTGAAATGAAGGAGAGAAGGCAATAGCTCCCCTAGCACTTTTGATAAATCTGTCTTTTGTGGTCCTATAATAGTCTTAATAATAACCAATGCAGATGTAATAGAGTTTCTTTATTCCTTGATATTATCCCACGTATAAAGTCAGGGATCATATTCACTGTCTTAGCTGTAGCACAATATAGGAACCACATATATACTGTGAATCCTAAACACTTTGTACATGTCCTTGTATTTCTCAGTTCCGTATTCCATTTTGTAAATACAGGAAACTAATTTCTGTGTCCTGGGTACATGACCTTGCTGGTTATATTAAAATGCACATTTGTCAAATGAGTCCATGATACTGACAAACTAGATTGGGAGAATACCTGGAGGCTAAAATTAAGACTTAAATTTAATAGATTATTTTAATTTTTTTGTATGTTGGATTTCAATATTAGATTTGAACTAGCTTATTACTGGTTTTCACCATGTAAATGATTTGATTGTGAATTTAATCTGCAGTGATTTTCTATTCTCATCAAAGCCAAAACCAGTTGATATGCTAAACTGTAAATAACTCTCCAAAGGATCTTGTCTTTATGGGCTTGGTACAATCAAATAGCCTCATTTTCCTTCCATTCCGAATTTGCTATAAGAAAATTCTTGGCAAAATATCAAAGAGATTTCTAGTTTGGCTGTGCTTTACTTAAGGATTTACCACGTTGAGTAGAAATTGCTGTACCTGGTTCAGCCAAGATTCTCTTGTTACTGTTGTGGAACTTGGTCCACTAAGATACCTCTTACTACCTTGTGTTTGAGTAATACAGGGATACAGACACTGTGTACAGAGCTGCAAATGTTTTTAGAAGGTATTCATTCACAAAGCAATTGATAGATGCTATTCTCTCTTAGCTTTCAAAGAAAAAAAACCTTTCGATTAACAGCAATTTGATCAGGCCATGGAAATGATAATTAGGTTAATATAATTTGTACATCATATTCGCAAACATCTCTTTTAATGTGTGAATACACAAAAATGTCTTATTATGAATGCTCTTTGACACTACATTTTTTTTACCTACTTTGCCCTATATACAAAATAAAGGAAGGTAATTCACTGCAGATCTGAGAGTCAAACCCACAAGACATGCTGATGATGACCTGAGGAGATCATTGATGATGTTATTTTCACTGTATTTCATGGATGATGGATAAAGTATTTGAGCTTACTTACAGTATCTCTTGTACTGAAGTCATTGCAGAAAGCTCTGCAGTTTATGGTTCAGCACTTGCTTATTGGAAAATACACAAATAATGTATCGTGTCTCTATTTTTTTCATTAGACTCTGACAGAGGCACGAAGTTCTTTTATGAAATAGTTTCACAATTAATTGCCTTTCCAGAAAATCTAAAATAGAAGCTTATTATTCCATAACTTGACAAGCCTAAACGCTGGCGTTTTCTGTAATATGTTGTCACCTCTGCAACGCTTTAGACCTCTTGTTTGAAGTATTAAATATGAATAGCTTTGATTGTCTTTCAAAGTGTTTTGTGTTCTCCTTCCAGTGTTGTGCATTTTAAATGAAGGATATTAGGTAAGCGTATTATCCTGCATACATTACTGCTTGTCATACTTAAGTTAAAGTCACTGTCCCTGTTTCTGAACACAGTCTGATCTGTAGTACTGCACTCAGGAAAAAAAACCAAAACAAAACAAAAAAACAACTGATAGGCACAGTAGCTGCTAGCTTGAAACAATTAACTTCTTGAAAGTCAGGCCTCTCTCACCGTCACTGAACTTGGAGATAGAATGTCTGTCTTAAATGTCAAAGAAAAAGGAAAAAAAAAGCTAAATCTTATATCCTATCAAAATGTTGGTTTGTTGTGGTGGTTTTTTTTTATTATTTTTTACCTCCAAATCCAACTGAAATGCTCAAATCCATTCCATTCCATCTGCATGGTCATATGCTCACACGAAGCTTGACCACATTAAATTCAAAGGCTTATTGTTTCTAATTCTATAGAATGGCCAAAGAAATTGCTGAGGTCACGCATAGGTTTTCAGATATAGCTGCCTCTCTGGCAAAGGTCTGTTTTGTGCTGGTGTAGAAAAATATTCTTCATGAGTAATCCAAACAATATTTGTAAAAGGTACAGTTTTGTTGAGACAACTGCATCTGTTCCCTGTGCTTCTCTGAGCACACCTATGAAATTAGGGCTTATGCTTCTTTGTATCCATGGTCTGTGCGATGCAGTTTCTGCACCATAGAATAATTTTTTACTGTACCAGTAAAGCATTTGTGCTGTAAGCATACTGGGGCTCCTCACTAGTTTCTCATTGATAAGAGGCTGAAGCCTCTTAACTAGTTTCTCAGTGATGAAAAAACAGTATTTTGTGGTCAGCAGATTTTTCCCTGCTATCAGCAGCACCAACTAATTGGGCACATACAGTAAAATTCATATTATAGATATAATAATAAAAGTAAATAGCTTTTATGTTACATAATAAATATATGTATAATACAATAATATATAACAATAACAATAAATACTATAGTAATATATATATTATACATTTCATATATATATAGACACACAGAGTTGTCTGTTTTGTGTTATTTATTGCCAAGGCAGGATTCATCCCTATGGTGCTTTTGGTAGCTTAGCATTTGAGAAAACTGGCATAATGGTAGCTCTTCTGCTAGATGGTATTCTGTCATTATTATTTTTTTTCCAGAGAGCTTTAATTATAATCCAGACATTTCAATTGCTGTGGGTGGAAACTTGGCAGGTAGAATATTACTGCAGGACCAATTTATTCTTCCAATTTTTGAAAATATTGGTTTATATACATTTGTTAAATTGTGGAAACATCAGTTTAGTTTGGGGTATTTTAATATCATGTTATTAAAGTCTCTTTAAAATTAAGAGGCCGTACTTAGCATATCATCTGCATCACTGAAACTGGTGCAAAGTAGTGACAAACTGGAGAGTATTGATTCTGTAGTGGGGGTGTCCACTAAAAGCTAACTTTGCTATAAGCCTCCAGAAAAGATGGTACAGAGATTTGTTTCCATGTGTTGACCAAATAGCCAGTTAAGACTAATTTGTAATTCTTACAACTTGGGGCTTTCAGTGCCCTAAGATAGGGAAGATACCAGAAAAGTAGTTTTTTCTAGCTGTCTGTGTCAGAGGTGTCATTGCTCTAATGAATTGTCCATTGCATAGGAACAGATATATAGAGAGAGGATTCCTCATCTTAGACAATAAGATATAATTTCATAAGATCAACTAGCTTGTTCAGTTGATAACTGGAGTGCATGTATAAGGATAAGGAATTTGGTTACTATCATGGCAACATTAAGTTGAGCATTTGGAACTAGCCTTCCTGTGGTAATAAAGAGAGAAAATCATTGGGAAAAAATCGAAACTCTACTAATTGCTAGATGGATGGTTTAGTTTTCTTCATCCTCAGTAATGCACAGTATTTGAGTATGTGCTCAAATGATTCATGTACCAAAAAGAAAAGAAAGAAAATTCTTCTTGGCAAGTATTATATATCAATAGTCATCCTTGCTTAGAGCAGCCTGGAGCATCTACTGCAGTTTTGAGATGCTAGCTAGAGCTCATGCTCTAGTCATGTGCCTAACTTCCAGTGCTACGGGGAGCTAATGGTGATTCCAGTCTCATTTGTATTTTCATGAGTCTGCCTGATCATCCTTTAAAAAAGATTCTCAGCTGAAGCATACACATTTTCTTTTCATGGACTTCTCCAACATGGTCAAATGAAATTGCTTGGGATCTTTTAGGGGAAGGGCATTCACATCTGTGTCATGAAGCACGGCAAGATCTGTCCTTTTATTGACAGATCTTCCATGGGCTTCCCAAAAGTCTTCAACTAAATCTTTTTTTCCTGAACCCATTTTCAGTATCTCGGTGCCTTCAGTAAAGATTTTGCCTAAGGCTCTGCTGTGTTTCCAGCAGAGTTTTTTGTTATACCATTACTGCAATCCCTGAAAATAGTGTCAGTGGCATGCTTGCTTGCTGATTATCTATGACCTCTACCAATATCAATGATGTGTCTTATTAAAATAAATCCTTGTGATTTCATTCTTTTGGAAATGTTTCCATTGAGATTTGCCCATTAAAATATGAAAGAACTCTAACATTTGAATTAATGAAGCTGAGTCCTTGTATCCAGGCTACATAGTTTTGTAAAAGCAGTTTCCAGAGTCTTTGCTTCATTAAGGACCTTTAAAGTATTAAGCACTGACACAGTCCAATCTGAATACCTCAGAGGCACATGAATTTGTATTAAGACTAAGCTTAAAACCTTCAAACAGCTTCTCCCACTTCCCTATAAAAAGAGATCCAACACTGAAGGCCAGTTTTAAACCTAGGAAACAAAAGACTTCAATATAAAGATTTTCACCATACTTCAGCTAATTTTTTTGCACTCTAGATTGCATCATAATTAGGGGATGATTGATCTACAGCTGTATTATCCGGACTGACTTAGTCTTTGAAATATGTAAAGTTCGCCTGGTAGTGTCACGGTGGGTTTCAAGTGAGTGGATTTAATGTTGTATATGGCAAAAAAATACAGCCAAAAAACTACCTCATGTGTATGTGTGTAAACCACATTGTAGTATTTTCAATGAAATATTAAAAGGCTTTAACTAAAAAAACCCAAAGAATGCATTTCCTGAAGCCTTCTCTTCTCAAATCTCAGGTTTGTTCACTAGGCCATGATGTGCTGAGTAACCAGCCAGAACTGTTTTTCTTTCCATTCTCAGAAATTTTGTTGTTATTGGAACTTGTCTAGTGTGGGAGAGGATGAAAACTGTGTGAGTTAACAAAAAAAACCAAAATACCCCATCCTTCAGACTGACACAAATACTCTGTAGCTGCTGCAGACTTTGTACTACTTATCAACACCACCACCATCTTGGACTTATAAAGAACAGGCCCTTGTGTTGTGTATCATTTCTTGATCAACTGACTTTTATCATTTTACTATCTCTTTTAAAAAAATAAGACAAGCTTACATATTGTCTTGGTAGATGTTTGCTGTTCAGTTAGGTTTTTAGGTTATGTTTGGAACAGGCCAATCTGACAACTGCAGTGTATAGGGCTGAGGGATATTCTTCAGATATTTTTCTTAGAAACTTTATCACCATCATGAGCAGTATTTGATTCAGACAGACAGAAGGCAAAATGCCTTCCCCTCACCTAGGCAAAAATATTCATCATTTCAGTTTGATCTGCATTTTAAGGCCTGAATTTAAAAGTCTAGTTACCTCCAGGTTTTGCACAGAAGGAATTTTAAAGCATTTTGAATTACTGGGAAACAGAGTGTACATATAATAGGCATTTGCTTCATAAACTGCTGTAATGAATGAGAAGAGAGGAAGAAACACTATTCAGAGCATAAATATCTTTTTTCCTCAAAAATTTCAACAAATATTGGAAGGAAATGATCCAGAAACACTCTTTTCATTTTAAAAGCCCTTGCAATACTTAATTTCCAAGGATTTTAAAATGCCACAGCATGCAACCATTTTGTTTATTTACATACAGCTCCCTCCCTTCCCATTTTTCATGGTAACCCCGAAATATTTTTCTTTTATCTGCAGATCCACTGGTTGGTTTGTTGTTTTTTTTTCATGTTTTCATTCTGTATTCTGCTGTCTATAACAGGGCTGCCAGGTTATGAGTTTGAGCTGCCAAAGTGCTTAGGCAGCTGAAGTCTGGCTCTAGGGACCAGGCTATGGCAGGTATCTGGTGGAAGAGGACATTAGTGGGGGGCTTTTGAATCATTTGTATCCCCAGCAGGTGATTCAACTCTACAACTTAGCAGCATTCCCGTTTTATCTTCATAGTCCTCTGCTGGAGAAGCATACACACGGCTTTTAGACTCTCAGCTCTATTAGGTACATAGAAATTATTTTGAGATGCCCAGCCATATAAAGACTTTAGTATATAATTTACAGATTAAGGTTATATGGCCATCATGATCTTGAAGTAAAAATTGTGAGATTGAATTGGGTGTTATCTTCAGAAGAATGCTGCATAGGAAGAAGGACAGGTTTCACTTTCCATTTATAAAATGAAACTTTTCCGGAAAAGATAGTGTGCCAGTTTCAAGTGATAGGAGAATTAGCTCTAGTTATAGGAGTGTAGTTTTGTGTGTGTTTAACCTACTTTCCCTGTAAGTAGATATATTTTAATGCTATTAGGACTATCTGGGATGTGTTTTAGTAGTCCTTTAATGCACACTGCAGATGCTGATGACCCAAGAAGGCTTTCAGTGCATCTGAGGTGTAGACTTACATTCTGCCAAAATACACCCTGGTGGGTCTTAATGCTGTAGTATAAGACATAAACAGGTATTATCTACATTTTAATGTCTAACCAATAAAATGTGAATTTAAGGTAAGGAAACATCTGTGGAATTCTTGGGCATTTTCAATTTGTATTTAATTAATCATTGCTTTTTGCATATACTCTCAGTAAACTGATGAATGTGACAATACTGTCCTCTCTTAGCAGCATTACTAAGAAGTTACCAAACATTTGGGGGAAAAAAAAAATCAGACCAAAAATAACATTTCAGTCTGTAGCTTGTATCTGTATTAATCTGTATTCCATAAAAATAGTATGGACCCACTTTTCAGTCAAAAAAACAAGCAAAAGACTCATAAAACAAGATGCTGAAACAAAAAAGGAGGAGAGTGAACCTCATCTAATATGTCGGTGCAGTGAACTCAATTTCTATTACATTGTTAGGCATGATGAAGTAGCTGTGGGATGCAGAATATAGCAGAGAGCACTTTAGACAGAAGTGATGTAGACACAAAATGGAAGCTTATGATAAGACCTTACTACCGAAACTACTGTAAAGACTTGACGTTATTTTGCCTACCAAGCAGGAAAATAACATTCATTAGGGTGTCTAAAGGCAGGTACAGCTTTTCCCCTATAGTAAATTGTGTGGTTAAACAAGTGTAACATATTTTGCAGGGTTCAAACTTGTGCATGTTACGTGAGTTTCTATAGAAAACATGAGAGGAACATCAGTGAGACTGTATTGTTCTCTTCAGATCTGAATGAGACACTGTAAAGGTATTGCTACAGGTTGACTTAAAACGTGACTCATATACAGATATTTTATAAAAGCTTGTGACTTAAAACTGGAGTGAGTTCCTATCCAAGAGAAAACATCCTGATTTCCTGCAGTTACTGAGATAGGACTCTTGATGTATCTGGCTTGAAATCATCATCATCATCACAGGATGCCTCTTAGTTGCAAAGAGAGTTCTCAGTGCTGACAGGAACATAAAGCCAAAACTTGGTCTTCAGGAACATACGCTTTCATCAAAGAAAGCAAGACAGCGGGAAACTAGCATGATATTTGATATTAGATTTTGGGCTCTTCAGGACAATGATCATTACTTCTTGTGCACATGTTCTGATCATAAGTAAAATACGGTTGTAGTGTTTGACTGAAGTCTTTAGATGCCAGAGGAATACTAGCAAATGCTAATGCTAATAAAGGCCGATTAAACACCTATAATATAAAGTTGTGGCACCATATCTGTAAGTAAACTATCCTTAGAGACCTAGTGGATTGATCTGTGAGAAAGGTATCACATTGCCCTTAGGAGATCTTCCTCAATTGTAGTATTTTCCAAACAATTCAAACTGTCTTTGGTTCCTTCTTTTCTTCCACTTTTTTTGTTTGGCTGCTGCATGTTGGTGGGCTCTTTCTGACAGAAATTAAAATGCTGGCAGGCTGTATATTTCTTTTCCACTGACTGATGAGCACTGTGATATGTAGGTGGTTTCTTGAGGATGAGAGTGCTTTTGTGTAAAAGTGGTGAGTTTGCTTTCTTCCGAAACACTTTGATATTGCCAATTAGTAGCTGTGAGGAAGTTTGTCTTCAAGAGGCATTGGCACAAACAGTTGGAATTTATAATTATATTCTTCAAAGCCTCATAATAGGTAATACTAATTTGTTAGAACTCATACAGTGAATGAAACAAACCTCTTTCATAGCCTCCTTCTCTCTGAATGATTACTGAGTAGAATGGATATTCAGATACCATATTTGAGGCAATTTCAGGGCGGGAGAGATTGTGTAGGCAATTTAGGGTTTTCTCTTTTTATAATTTTCAGCTACTTATACTTCAAGTTTTAAGATCCCACTGTCAAGGAGGAGGTTTAGCACAGTGGTTTACTGGACAGTAAAAGATTTTCAAACGATTATGCAAATGTCCATATTTATAATTTCTGAGAGTTTGGCATTACAGATTTGGGCATACTTAGATTCCAAGATGTCACTTTCTTGTTACACGGTTTAGTAAGCTAAGCTTATGATTTTTTTTTTTTTTAAAGGACTATGTTTTTAGATCACATGCATTTAGAAATCTTGGCTCCATTAAGCAAAGGAACTGTAGGATGTAAAAATGATATAGTATGGTATGTTATTGGAGATTTAGCAGTGAATCTTTAATTTCAATTGTTTGCCTATTTGAAAACTGATGTTTAAAAACCTCAAAATAAGATTATTTTTTTTTAAACTTATTTTGCTTGGAAAAGCTGTTGATAAATTAGAATACAATGTGATTATGTTAGAAGTTCTGACAGGGTAGACGTTTGTCAAAGTCAGTGCAGTATTCAGGATGGATTTTGCTCGTGCCCTGGAATACAAGTATTGAAAAAAAACCACACATATGGTCCCTAAATGTGAAGTCTTAGAGGGTAATTTGAAGGACATGGAAGGTATGTCATGACAAAACCAGGCCAGGCCCCATAGCTAAAAACTGTGGACAGCTGCAGGTTTAGTTTACAAATATAGAAAAGTCTTTTACAAATATAGAAAAGCCCTATGGTAAAAACAAAGGTTATTGAGCTGAGTATCCTGTCTCCAGCAGTGTCCAAAAGCAGAAGATTAAGGAAAAATATATCAGCAGAGCAAACATATCGTGAATTGTTTTTTCCATAACCTTGCAGTTTCCAACAGTTGCAACTTAGGGACTTTCTGATCCACCAATGCCTTTTGGGGCTTTTAGTGAATTTCTCTTCCGTAAGCTTGCTTATCATTCCTTAAATTCAGGTCAGCTTTAGCATCTGCAGCCTTCTGTTGGCAAAGGCTTCCACAGCTTTGCTAAATACTGGGTGAAGAACTGCTTCCTTCTGCTTATGCTGCAGCTGCCACCTGGTAGCTTCATCCCAGGCCTCCCCTCGCTTCTTTTAGTGGATGATGCAATGTGCCATTAAACACTGTTCACTCATGACATCGCTTATGACTGCGCAGATCTTTTAAAAATACTGCAGCCCTGAACTACTTCCCTTTTCTCTTGTAGGAGGGTGACTGACCAGCTCCTTGTTCTGCTGGTTCAGTCTTTGTATCTCACTTTGAAGTCCGTAAGCTGGCAGAGTGATATATTCATCTGTCCGTGCCAGTTGCCTTTCTTTGTGTGTGGGATTTTGCTGCCATTAGAGGTATTTTGGTGCAAAGTGTGGTCAATCCACAAAACAGTGATTTGATTTATGACAAAATAGAAATCTGTTTCAATTATTCATTAATTTAATTCACTGTTTTGTAGCTTGGAGGCAGACTGATGCTGCACATACAGGAGAAGTAATACTAACAAAGTTTTAAAACTAGTTCTGGTGCTAAATAAGATCTGTATTTTGAGCTTGTCAGAATATTTCTAACATCAAATGTGAAACCTGGGGGGTTCATATGCATCTCTATATTTAGAATTGTCTTAGGAGTTCTCAGGCACGTTTATCCCCCCTTCTTAGCCTCACTTTATATAATTGCCCTGGAATAATTGTTTTCTTCTGCTAACTTACTTTAGTATGTCCATATCAATAATTTATCCATGTAAACTTTTGAAGGTTATTTGTAGACTGACATTTAGCATGTAGGAAGACCTTTGGCTTACTTCTATCATCATAAATCTGAAATATTCCAGCCCCAGGATGTGGGCCTGTAACAATTATTCGGGTGAAACTTGAACTTTAATACAATTGTTATTTAAATATTTATTTGCTGTATAATGCATTAACTGTCTTGCTCCAAGAAATGTGCTCCCACAAAGTGGGAGTTAGGAACCAGATTTATTTTATAAGCAGCATGCAGCACTTAAAATAATTCTGTCAAAAAAGATCATAGAATCATGGAATAGTTACAATTAGAAGGGACCTCTGGAGCTTGGTACAGGGTCAAATTTGATCCGGTTGTTAGTGCTTTGTCCACTCAAGTCTTGAATATCTCCAGGAATCCCTGAACAAGACCAAATTTGCGTTCCTCAAGACCAGCACTGTAGTTCTTTTAATTGTCCTGTTTATTTTTCTCAGGATCTTCTGATCACTTTTGCAGGAGCTGCAACTGACCTTCACATTCCTGACACGTCCCTTACTCCCCAAGACTCTGGTTTAAACACAGTTACTATCTTAACCTATCTCACGAGATTTACATGCTGTGTTACAGAACAGTAATTCTGTTCTTTTATGGTGCTAAGTTATCCACTTTCCACTTTCAGTGAAATGAGCCTTAGCATGCTTTCTGTGTGGATGTGAAACCCCATGGCCATTAAAGAGGTCTTGAGATTATACTTAGCTGTGTAGAGAAAGATAGCTTAAGAGTTTGGAGCACTATGTACTCTCAGCCATCCACATAGAAGTATACCCACCATTATTTTTTAGCCGAGGCAGCACATACGGAACATTCAATCTTGAAAAATGTGAGCTTTGATCACAAACGTTATAGTCCTCTTAAGGAGGACTTAATTAACATAAGGTAGATTATTGCAAAAGGTTTGGTTCCCATGCATTTAAATGTACGTGTTTTAAATGATTTGCAGTCAGCTCAAAATAAGCTACTTTTTACTAGAGCTTTCAAGACACGTTTTTTCTAAAATGTCAGTGAACCAAGAGACATAGGATAGAGAGCAGGTTTTTGAATGAATTCCAAGCTATTAGTCAAAATAACTCTTAAATTTTAAAAGGCACACTTGATTACCGATACCTTTTCAATTTATTGTATGTTAATTTGAGCTGATTAAAAGCACATAAACATGATTTTAAAACAGGAAACAATCATGTTTCTGCTGAAACATTCTTTATATCATCTCATTTTTCTCTTAATTATTGCATTTAAGATAATTTTTATGCAGTCTAGAAATTAATTCTGATTTGTTATTAGACAAATTTGTATTGTTTTGAGTATAACTGACAAATACTGAGTATGAAGCCTATTTTAAACATTTCTGTTCAGGTTTTCACAAAATTTATTTAGAACGACAGCACGTGAAAGTTCAGTGAAGTGAGGATGTTTAAGACTTAGTGAGTTTTTTCCCCATTTCTCCCATTTGTCAGTTTGGTAGAATAACAAAAGGATATTTGTGTGATTTAAAATTATTTTCAGACTGTCTAGCCTGCTGAAGGTTTCATCTTGGAGTCTCATATCAGAACTTCCTCTAGGATGAGACTTGCGTTCGGGTTGTTCCAGTGGTATAGAATCATAGAATAGTTTGGGTTGGAAGAGACATTTAAAGGTTATCTTGTCCAACCCCCCTGCAATGAGCAGGGACATCTTCAACCAGATCAGGTTGCACAGAGCCCCATCCAACCTGACCTTGAATGTTTCCAGGGATGAGTCATCTTCCACCTCTCTGGGCAACTTGTTCCAGTGTTCCACCACCCTTATCATAAAAATGTCTTCCTTATGTCTAGTATAAGTCTACCTTCTTTTACTATAAAACCATTACCCCTTGTCCTATCACTACATGCCCTATTAAAAAGTCTGTCCCCATGTAGAAGAGCTTTAAAGTGGAAGTGCCACAATACTCAACAAAATTATTAAAACTGCTGTAAATACTTCAGAATCTGCACAAAATTTGTTTCCATCCCAGGAAAAATGAAAATCTGAAGGTGATATTTGTCCCCAGATCACAATGTCTGGTGTTCTTTCAGGCTTAAATCGTTTAGTAGGAGCAAAGGAGCTAAATTTTCTATAACTTGTATGAAAAGTTTCCTAGCTTTGAGCATAACAGCAAAGTTGGGAAACAGTAATGAACTCCGGCAAAAGAGTTGCTTATTTTTTAAGTGTCTCTGCATAAAGGCTCATTATATTCCTCATTGATTTAACACTGTGTGACACTAAACAAAACCAGCATTACTCATACATTTTTTACATTTTTTTCTTTAAATTCCAGCATTCAAAGAATAAGTAATGTCAGGCACTTGCCCAAGCAAGCCTACACTCTACAGTAAATAACACTTTCTAATTAGCTAGCTGATGTGGATTGGAAACTGAATATCTGATTAACATGCATAGCAGCAGTTGAGGTTAAACTTCATGTCATGGTTTAGGCCAAATTGGCTACTGGGGACCTGGGGGACCCCAGATGGGACCGACAGATGCTCCCCTCTATCCCTCTTCAAAGAGAGAGGCAGAGGAGGGAAAAAGAGACTTATGAGTTTAGAAGGAACTAAACTACTTTAATGAAATATTAATAATAAAATAAAAGGAAATAATGAAATATATACAAAACCGTATCAAGCTCCCAGGATGATAATCACAACACTGGCTGGCACTGGGGCAGTCCCAGGCTGGACTCAGTGACGGATGGGAACTGGATTCCGGATGTGCATTCAGGATGGGGATCACAGGAGACAAACAGAGTCCTCCTCAGACATCGGCCATTGAAGAAAGAGAGCTGACCCTTTGATCCCTCAGCTTTCATACTGAGCATGAGGCAGATGGGGTGGAATACCCTGTTGGTCAGTTTTGGGTCACCTTTCCTGTCCTCTCCTCCCCGCAGGTGGGACCCTACTGTGCTTTATCTGCTTCCGACCCTCCAATGGGGCAAATAACAAAGTTGGTTGGCCTTGGCTGTTATAGCAATAAGTATAAGCAAGAGCCTCTCTGCATACCATGCCTGGGCAGCAGCTATAGACATAGGTCTTATCACTCTGAGAGTGAACAGTGTCCACACAATACGCTATTAATTTCAGTAGTTAGAAGAGGCCCAGCTAAGAGGCAAAGTTACGGAACAAAATTGGTCCTGTTTTACCTCAAACCAGGACACTTCATGAACTGTATAAACCCATGAATTCTGTAACCTGCTTTCGCTCAATATTACATACATTGTGTGTATAAATCGTGTGTACAAATACTTAAAGGGAGGGTGCCAGGGGGATGGGAACAGTCTTTTTTCAGTGATGCCCAGTGATAGAACAAGAGGTAACAGGCACAAACTTGAACATAGGAAGTCCCATCTTAACATGAGGAAGAACTTCTTTACTTTGAGGGTGGCAGAGCACTGGAACAGGCTGCCCAGAGAGGTTGTGGAGTCTCCCACACTGGAGACATTCAAAACCCGCCTGGATGCCATCCTGTGCAACCTGCTGTAGGTGACCCTGCTCTGGCAGGGGGGTTGGACTAGATGATCTCCAGAGGTCCCTTCCAACCCTGGCCATTCTGTGATTCTGTGTCCATACACGGTCTGTATATTGTGCTGACATTTGCATAGGCACTTCCCAAAGGCCCAGTAATTCTGTGAAGAGTGTGCTGAGTGAGTCATGATGTCCCCTTTTGCATTAATTCTAGCAGAAATGTTGTGTAGCCCTGCAGGCTCTTCAGGTCCAGCCATTGGAAACATCACCCAGACAAGCAAAATAGGGTGCCCATGCTACAGAGGTGCATCTTTGTGTACCCAGGGCAATTGAGGTTTGGGGACTTCCGTGGTTCAAACGTCGGTATCAACGCTGGTGATACTGGTTGTATAGCCAGATTGCAGTGGCGGGGTAGAGCCACTGGGTGATGTTACCCGGAATTCTTCTAAAAAAGATGCAACTTCTGTGGGTTTTTTTTCTAAGACTCCTTCATGTCAAAGCACAAATTCCTTTTCTTTCAGTAAATTGTTGGACTGAACTGTTGAAAGGAAAAATAGAATTGCACCATGTCTTTTCTCTTACGCTTCCTTGATTTATGCATTCTGGGATATCTTTGGGAATACTTTTTTCTCCGTTTCAGAAATTGGTGCTAATTTTGACAGATGGTAAGATCTGCAGTGCATATGTGGTACTCCAATAGGCTGTCTTCTTTTGCCTTCTGGAGTTCCTGCAGATGTTACTGGTTATTCCTGTTCATTGGGAAATCCATGACACTAATGTGTTGCAATTATTGTTGGATTTGTGGACCCCTGTAAGAGGAGTATACTGGGGGACTAAGACACCAGGCAAATTCACAATTTCAGAAAGCGTTTATTTGTTCTCAACTACTAGGCAATCAATAGGTTTATAAGTAAGATTCAAGCACTGATCAACTCTATTAGTCAAGCCTTAGGTATATGATACTATGAGTTTCATGCCACATTGTTAGCCCTGATGGCCACAGATTTTAGTCTCTGAGACTGAACTGGCTGGGCTCGACAGCACTTCACGTCAGGAAGCCAAAATAATTTTCCCCAAGCTCCATTGCATACCCCTGGTGTTTATATATGGTTTTCTATGGGTCAAACCCCATCTGGTCCAAAGGATTATTTCCTCTTGTCACATGTGAGAACCAATCTGTTCTAGCTTGTTCAGATGGTTGGTACCTCTTGGATGATGGTTTATTCTGCTATCTTCAGGCTGGTGTTACGTATTTGTAGACTGGTTGCTGGTCATCTGTTTCTTTTGTGTAGTTTCAGGCTGGGTGCTACTGTTTTCACTGTACTATTTTTATAAAAGTGCCAAGAAAACAATTGAGATTAGAATTAAACCTTACGTTATCAGTACAAAATATATGTATTTTTTAAGTATTTAAATGATGGGCACAATAGGTGGTATAATCCAACAAAAAGATACACAGATTTCAAAAGCCATTCATAAGCTATTACTTAACACAAAAAATGCAAGTAAAAAGCAAGTTAAAGTCTCTTACTATTTCTTTCTTATTCACTGTACTACAGTCAATTTTTAATAATTGGGTTTAAAAAGAGATTCAGCTCATATTGTTTTTTTTATTAATTATAAACAGGGATCCAGATTCACAAATACAAGTAGGTAGATAAAATCCTTTGGAATCTGGGTCATTTCTTGCCAGACATTACAGAAGCAGCATATCCCAATCATTTTCACTAAGTTGCCATCATTATTTGTGGTGATTTGAGGTACATAGGCATGGTACTTGCTGGTAGCCAAAACACTGCAACTTGTTATGTTAAACATAGGAGCACTTCAAGAGAAAAATAATATAAACAGAAGAAACAAATAAAACTTCTTTTTTCATTTTTTTTCTTCTTCTCCACCTCTTGAGCATACCTAATCACAGTATTGGTACCAATAGGGGAATAAAAATTGAGGGTTTAAAGAGTGCTAGAGCCATGGGCACATGTTATCAGGTAATGTGAAACCCAACTGTAACGTGCTTCTGGCCATTTATAAAGTCTGAAAATCGACCTCATCAATGAGGAAGTAGAATGATTGTGAAGTGAGGAGGAGTAGACTGGTCTGTCCTGTAGTAAGGGAATGGCAGTCACAGAGAGTGGGGGTACTGCAGCCTCAAGTAATGGTGGTGCCACGCTCACAGCTCATCCTATGGAGCCTGTTATTGACAGGCTAGCAGACTGCCATACACCTACCTTTGAATTTGTCAAAAGAAATCGAAGTTGTCTTCGAATGTCCTCATTTCCTGCTGTTTCACTCTGTCTTATATGTTCTGCTCTTCCCTTTCAAATACTGTCCTCTTGCTTCTTTTTCTTTCTACCTTTTAGTTAGCCATGTAGTTTCTATAGGAGGATTTTCAGCCTCTGTGACATTATGCTTGTATTCTCCAGATAGGAAAAAAGTGGAAGAACATATTTTAAACTCCTATCTGAGCTCAAGCAGAGCAGGTGTACTTGCTCTCTGAAGCATGCCGTTTAAATTAATATCCCACTTACTGCAAACAAGCTCGTTGGGAATAAGTACAGTGGGTGTAGAGGAACACCCAGAACAGTTCTTGGTTGTAACATGCATGCAGTAAACCTTCCTGTTCAGCTGGTCTTTAAGAGAGGACAGCAAGAACAAGCATAGTTCCTCTGGCACCTACGTTAATGGAGTAACTTCCATTCTGAGTAAATAAATACTGGCCTTTCCTTTTCACCAAGTGAAAATGGTCACCAGCCAGCTCAGATGTGGTTGCATGGATTTTACCATTTCTACAGCTTTAAATGGCAATATTGAAAGCAAATACATACTTGATTTAACCATTCTGTGTAGCAAGATGACAGGGAGTGACTATGTGCATGTGCCAGAAAATGGAATGAGTTTGACTAAATGTTTGTGACCCTTTAGAAAGGAGGATGAGTCATCCACTTGTATGTCAGTACTAACAGTTTGGTTAAGTCAATAAAAATATGTTTGGAAAAATATGTTTGAAAGCAGTGCTACCTCAGATGCACTAAGAGTTTGGTTTGGATTCAGCTGCCAAAATATGTTTGTCCTTGATGATGACTTCTCACGGGCAAAGATTGAATACAAAATTTCATTACTTCTTTCTTTTCTGTATGATACCCCTCTTCCCTTTCAGAATTCTTTTGTCTTCTTTGTTAAAATTAAAACAGTGGTCAGGTGTTTCCCAATCAAGAAATTTTAATGAAAGCCAAAAAAAAATACGAGTTAGTGGGAAGTAGAAGAATGACAAGAAATGCCAAAACTTTTGCCTTTTGTTCTTCCTCCATAGACAAAGTCAAATTGAGCAAACTGAATGGCTTGCTACAGTGACTTAGGTCTAGCTTACTGTCCAAGTTAGGATCCAGGAGGGTACTTTCTTTGAGATATGTCAAATTGTTGTGTTGATCCTGATAACTGTAGACATTCTCCTTACATAAGTGTTGCGGTTTAACCCCAGCTGGCAACTAGGACCACACAGCCACTCACTCATTCCCCCCCAACAGTGGGATGGGAAACAGAACCAGAAAAGTGAGAAAATTCGTGGGTTGAGATAAAGACAGTTTAATAGGGAAAGCAAAAGCCGCACACGCAAGCAAAGCAAAACAAGAAATTAATTCACTGCTTCCAGTCAGCAGGCAGGTGTTCAGCCATCTCCAGGGAAGCAGGGCTCCATCATGTGTAACGGTTACGTGGGAAAACAAACGCCATAACTCCAAACATCCCCCCTTCCTCCTTCTTCCCCCAGCTTTATATACTGACCATGATGTCATATGGTATGGAATATCCCTTTGGCCAGTTGGGGTCAGCTGTCCTGGCTGTGTCCCCTCCCAGCTTCTTGGGTGCCCCCACCTTCCTGTTGGCAGGCTAGTATGAGAAGCTGAAAAGTCCTTGACTGCTTAGCAGCAACTGAAATATCAGTGTGTTATCAACATTATTCTCATCCTGAATCCAAAACACAGCAATATACCAGCTGCTAGTAAGAAAATTAACTCTATCCTAGCCGAGACCAGGATAATTAGAAAGGTGTCCAAAGCAGTAAGAACTGAAAGTTTAGGATGCAGAAGTAGGAAAGTTAGCTTCAATGGCCAGAATTCCCCATGTGGTTGTCCTGGTTTGAGGTAAAGAGACAAAGAGGGGAGCATCTGTCGGTCCTATCTGGGGTCCCCTAGGTCCCCAGTAGCCAATTTGGCCTAAACCACGACAGTGGTCAATGCTGACAAAGCCAGTTTTCAGGTAATTCAACTGGGCATTTCACCGATGGTTTGTGGTCCTAAAGGGAGACCTAACTTCACTGTGGACTGAGAAGATCCGCTCTCCTTGGTGGCATATCACAAACTAGCCCATTGTTCAGTGCTTCAGGAAAGCTGACTTCCCAAGTGAAGTCAAAATTCATTGCAGCATGCAGTGCCACTGCTTTGCAAACACAGAAATGGAGCTGCCACATTATGTGAACTGTTGTGTAGAGTCAAATTGAATTTCATTCTAAAGTTTTTGTCCAAATTATGTATCACATTTGCTTCTTTCGTATCTTGGACAGTGAAGAATTGATCTAGATTGTCTCTTTTTTTTATGGGATTAGTAATACAATAGCAACACTTCATAATTAGGGAGTTTGTTCTTTTTGTTTTCTTATCAATAAAAATTGCTATGTTTTTGTCTTGTTTAATTACAGTTGCACCTATTTAGAAGCTTGACTATTAGTCTGTTACAAGTAAAGACAGTTGTAGAGGTTTTTCTGTTTTATTTATTCTCAAAGATGAGACTGTGTACCTGAAGGACTTAAGAAGTAAAATATTTGAAAATTGGCTTATCATTTATAACCCTCAGAATTTCTTTGCAGCCAGGATTTAAGCTCTAAACAGATGAAAAATGTGTTGCTAAACCTGTCCCTCAATAAAGGGAGAATCCAAACTCACTCAGAAAGGACATCTTTGTATGTAAGGAAACACAGTAGATGCAGTATTCTGTAGCTCATTGTGTAATTATTAAACTGTTCTCTAAGATTCAGAACATCAGTAAGCCAAAAGACAAAAATTTCAGGATCTTTCTATGTTGTCCAAGAATTTCCACTAATACTTGTGATTTTAATCAAGACTGAAGACATTCCCTTTTTTCTGTTTACTAATGACCCCATGTGGAAAAATAGAATCACAGAATCATCTAGGTTGGAAGGGACCTTTAAGATCATTGAGTCCAACCGTCAGCCTAACACTGCCAAAACCACCACTAAACCATGTCCCTAAGTGCCACATTTACACAGCTCTTAAATACCTCCAGGGATGGTAGCTTCACCACTTCCCTGGGCAGCCTGTTCCAATATTCAATAAACCTTTCGGTGAAGAAATTTTTCCTAATTTCCATCCTAAACCACCCCTGGCACAACTTGAGGTCATTTCATCTGGTCTTATTGCTTGTTACTTGGGAGAAGAGACCAACCCCCACCTCTCTACAACCTCCTCTCAGGTAGCTGTAGAGAGGGATAAGGTCTCCCCTCAGCCTCCTTTTCTCCAGGCTAACCAACCCCAGTTCCCTCAGCCACTCCTCATAAGACTTGTGCTCTAGACCCTCCACCAGTTTTGTTACCCTTCTCTGGACATGCTGCAGCACCTCAATGTCTTTCTTGTAGTGAGGGGCCCAAAACTGAACACAGTATTTGAGGTGGGGCCTCACCAGTGCTGAGTACAGGGGGACTATCACTTCCCTAGTCCTGCTGGCTATGCTGTTCCTGATACAGGCCAGGGTGCTATTGGCCTTCTTGGCCACCTGGGCTCACTGCTGGCTCATATTCAGCCAGCTGTTGATGAACATCCCCAACATCCTTTTCTGCCAGGCAGCTTTCCAGCCATTCCTCCCCAAGCCTGTAGTGTTGCATGGGGTTGTTGTAACCCAAGTGCAGGACCCGTCACTTGGCCTTGTTGAACCTCATACCACTGGCCTTGGCCCATCGATCCAGCCTGTCCAGATCCCTCCGTACCTCCAGAGCCTTCTACCCTCAAGTAGATCAACACCCGCCCAACTTGGTGTCGTCTGGAAAACTACTGAGGGTGCATTCGATCCCCTCATCCAGGTTGTTATAATAATAAATATAACTAATAAAATAAACGAATAAAAAATGTTCATGGAAACAATCTGCTGTGGAACTAATGCTCCCTTAAATGAGAACTGTAGCCAGAAATGTTGCATCTGGCATCTGCTAGGTACAGTTTGTACTTCTGCACTGGAAAGTGGGCTCTTCCTTTCAAAAACCCTGCATTTTCATCTTTGCATCCCCCACTGTTTAAAAATGCTGTTATAAAACTCTACCCACTATAAACTAAAAAATACCTACACACTATAAATTAAAAAATACAAGTATTCTGGAACATGTAAATGTAGTTAACATTCAATCATTAACTGAAAAGTACATTTGAGATAACACTATAAATAAAATTAGTTGTTAGTTTATGGTGGTTTTCTTCCTTATATGTTTCTTTGCCGAAGTGGGAAGCATAATTATGTGCATAGTTGCACAAAAGAAGCTCATTGCCGTCAGTTACTCTATTGCATGAAGCTGGCTGCACTGCCAAAGAAGCGCCCCTATCCTTGACTCTGAATTCATGACTCATTCTTCAAACCTTGTAGGAACTTGAGTGTGTGTTCGGTTCCATAAGGTTTCTTTTGATCCCATTGCCAGTCATCCAGTCTTTAATGACCTTGAACAGCAATATACTGCAAAATAAGAAATGCTTCAGTGACATTAGCTGGCTAGATTAAACTGGTGAAAAAAGATAGCTGCCAGATTTATTTTGAGTATCCCTGTAAGCTTTGGTTTTTTTTTTTTTAAAATGAAAGCAGTAGATGCTGACATTGTACGTCTACTGCTTACCAAATAGAAACTTTGTGTAATAATTACTGGGCAAATTAGCATAGAGGTATTTAGTGATCATCAGCTTAATATTTTTTGAAACCAGTTAGGTTTTGTCAAAGCTCTTACAGTTCTCTCACCATTAGTTGGTTGGTTTTTTTTTTTTTTTGGCTGATGGGAAAATCGGAAACTTAAAAGAGAAGTGTGTTTTAATGAACAAGTTGATCTGTTGAATGGTTACGTTACCAAGTTGAGTTCCTGCTCAGGTTGGTAGTAGAACTGAAAATATGTCACAGAACACTTTGAAAGCCTAAGTAAGAGGAGTGTGAATTATCTGGGTGGTCAGTGTAGCTTTCATGGTTCAAGTGAAGGGTGGAATAGTCCTCAGTTCTGTTCCCATCATCTGTGAGCCTCTTTGGTGATTTTTTCACCTGACCTGTGTCTCAGATAAAGCTGTGCTGGAATTGCAATAGAGGTAACCTTTCATTTAAAAAATACTTTTCCATTGTTTCTGTCCTGGAGGCAATAACCTGACTTGTTTCAGATTTTAAAGGGGACATGTATGCTTATGTATGAAATATATGCACCATATATGAAACAATAAGCTTTTGATTATTTCTTTATTAGCAGATATCTGACTGCATTAAAACCCACCACATTCAGGTGTGGGTATGCAGAGGTGGCTATACCATCTCTGTTAGCTTAGAACTGGCCCATCAAATTTTGTCTAAAAACCTGTTCATGCTTTGATTTGCATGGTTGTGATCTGCACACAGTGAGCAATATTTTATAAGTTATTTTCTTCTATGGGGATAGTTAAAGTTTTTAAAAATAATATTAAAGTGACTGAAATGATATATTTTCATTTTAGCCATTGACATGGATTATATAACTTTTTGAAATATTATATATTGTAATGCTATTAAAAGACTACTGTTGATATCATGATATTTTTCCTGCTGTAATTGGAAACTGTATCGGTAGGTTTTATTTTGTTTTTCCAAACAGATCTTCAGTTTTTTAATACTATCATGCTATTACAATTAATATCTGCTCTTAATCTGATTTCTTTGTTATGAAAAATAGAATACACTGAATCTGGAAAAAATAATCTGGTTAGTGATGTGATTCATTTAAAAAATCTCATTTTCAAATGGGATTAAAAGATAAGATAAAATGTCTAATTAAGTGAATTCAAGATGTATTGAATAAACCTCATAAGGAAATTTTATATGAAAATAGGATAGATAATAACTATTTTGGCTTTGTCTTTTAAGATGCCATGTGTCTAATTAATAAATAATGCTTTGCTTTCAGAGCAGAGAAAATCAACTTCATGAATTTCAGTGATCCCAAGGATGGGGAGCATTTCAACATAACTTTAGGAAGTTCTGTTACGCAAAAACTTCCAGTATTTTAATTATCACATAATTAATCTTACAGTAGAATTCAACAAAGGAAAGGTAAATTAGAAGACTCTACAAAGAAAATATCCTTTTACAAGAACTAAACAGAAGTGCCAGGAGGATCTGGTGTCATTACATGAATGTCAGGGTCTGGATGAGAAACCAGCTCCTACACTGGGAGTATGTGTCCTGTCCCACAAACATGAACTGCCCTCAGATAATTGGTAAGACCCGCCCCGAGATCTCTCCTTAAGGGTAGAGTTGGATGTTTTGGGCCTGCTGCAAGGCATTGTGATAGCTACCTTGTTGAAATGCACACTAATATTTGATTCACTGCCTGTGAGAAGAGTGTGGCATCTTTAGAGAAGGGTTTTATACCTTCCTCTCAGTTGGTCAGTAGGAATAATTTTTAAAATACTGGTGCTCATCAGTTACTCCTCTGTGTAATTCCTTGAAAGCTGAAGCTAGACTGCAAAAAAAGGTGTCTACCACAAAGGCTGGGAAACAGTTTGGAGCTCTGACAGCAGAGAGGTAAAGCACGTGTGCAGTGTTTGACTTACAACTGGTTGGCGTAGAGTTTCACCTGCAGCAGAATGGATGCCTCCATGTTTGAACAGGAGGAAAAGATGAAGGGAGAAAGGATGGCTCGTGCGGCTGAAGTTATTGCTTAGTGCTTCCCATGAGTCAGTAAAGCTATGGCCTAATTAAACTATGCCTGGTGCATCTTTCTTCTCTCGTGACTGGGACAATATCTTTTGCTGCTGTAATAGTAATCCAGCATCAATGAAATAAAACGTCAGTCACTTTCATGAAACTTCCCAGCAGAACTGAAGAAACCATAAATGAGGATGTCAGGGAGAGAAATTCAACCTTTAATATATTTAGCAGAGCAAGAGCAAGTATTAATAATCCCTCTTTTATTAAAACTGACTTAAAAGATCTGTTGAGATTAGCTCAACGGCTTTTCTTTATTGCTTCACAGAGTGAAGCATCAAATATTTTGACGGCAAGAAAAGGCTGATTCCTAAAATCTTACTGAGGGTAACATCTGTAAGCCAACCAAGTTTTTATTTCTTTCTTACTGATGCCTATTCAGCAAGATTTCCAGATTTACAAACTGAACTTGAGACAATTACTTGAAAAAGTTATGTGAAGATTTATGAGTTATGTCCTTCTGCCTTTCCAGATTGTATCTTGTCTTTTCATTTTTTTGGTAATCAGTCAGCAGCCTGAGGTCCCGGCCAAACTGCAAGGCACCTCTGGCTCTTTGTTCCACAGTTGAGGGCACAGCTAGGCTGCACTACAGCTCCCTTCCAGACTTTGCTGTCTGGGTTTCATGCCACTCCTGGAGGCAGAGGTCTTGTCCCAAGCTAAGGTCTCAGTTATTTACCTGTCCTGGAAGTCTGAAGGACTTCTGTGTCCACTAATTTTATTGTAAGATGATTATTTGTATTTATGCCTAATATAACCTTAATTTTTCTGTCTAGTGTCATGCCTAACCTTGAATTCTCTGTCGTTACAGTGCCTTTTCACTTTTAATTTATTTTGTGTCTCTCTCCATCTGCTTATACTTTTGGTTGTTAGATTTTCCAGATGAACTGATAATAATAACCAAATAATACTGTAAAATGCATAAGAAATAGTATCCAACTTGTCTTACTGTAATAATCTTCTTATAGTCTAGTCTGCCTTCAAATGAAAAGTGTAATCTAAATGCATACTTGTCTTTAAAGGAAAATTGAAAGTCTGAGATTTCTTCCTCAACCAAGTTTTTGCCCTTTGTAATTTTTTTTCTGAAAAAATGGGAAAAGTATCTCTCATATGGCATTTTTATAAACAACAAAAAAAATATGTGCACGCTATGCGTGTTAAAGAACCTCAAATAATAGCTGTATTACAGTCTTCTATTATGTAATTTGCTGGAGTTGTTATTATGGACTCATTGCTTGAAATTTTGAGTGTTTATGAATCTCGGGAAATAGAAGTACATTTCCACCCTTTGTGCTTGTGGGAGAAAACTGAAGTTATGAGTTGTTCTTAATCCCCTTCACCTCCTGTCCTTTCCCCTCCCTTCCCAACTCCTTCCCCTTCCTGTTTCCTTTCCCTTCACTCTATTTTGCCTTAGTATAGGATTTGCCTATGCTAACTGATTCTAAAACTTAATGTCTCTTAACTTTTTTATGCTAATCAGAATTTTTGGAGCTTTGGCTCATCATTTTTGAGCACTAAGCAATAGGAGAGGCAGTGTTCATGAATGCATGTCTTTGTACCTTCCCTGGAATTATTTGGTGTTCTCCTCTGTATCACTTTCACAATTACTGGCTTGCATGTAGCTCTGAACAGAGAGCTTTTCATGGAATACTGGCTTTTCATGTAATATTTCCCATGATATTAACTTCTTTCATACTGTATCTGATGAATGAACTGATTTAATAATTTACTTGTTTGATAAAATTTATTTGTAAAATTTACATAGACAGAATGAGGTCTAATATAGAGTCTTTGGAAAGAAGAACACAGGAAAGACAATGAAAGTAGACAGTAGTGAGATTAATAGGATGGAGCTTGATGTTTTAAGATTTCTAAATATATTCACACCAAAAAAATTTGCAACTACATTTATCTATCAACACTTACTTTTCAGTCTATTTCCTGTTTTTCTCTTTTCTTTCTTTTCCATCTGCTTTTGTCTTTTTAGGTAACGTTTTTTGCCATAAGATTGGTTCAGTTGCTGTCTGAGTTTGGAAAATAACTAATACACTTTAGATATTATTTCAGTCTAATTAATACTGACAGCATTCTAGAATATGTACATGCATGTGCATAAGCTGACCATGGTAGTGTAGGGTTGGGTTTTTTTTCCATACAAATGTATTTTGTGAATTCTAGTCAGAGCTTTCCTCAGTCCTTATTTAAGTTGGAGGGTTAATTCCATCCATGATAAAACAAGAATCTTATCTTCCCTCTGTATCACATTTTTTGGTCATTTTCTTTTAAAATAAATCCCTTGGATTTCCTTCAGGTCCCCTTATGTTATGTAAAGATCAGCAGTTGCAGCCAACAGCCATATCAGCTAAACCAAGAAAATTGTTTCTGTTTCGACCTTTCCTTAACACAAAGACAGTAGGTTAAAATAATATGTAAAACTGCCGTATACTTAAATCCCTAGAGTCTTTCTAGTCATGAAGATTCTAAAAAAAATCCTGTCTTAGATTTTTCTTCTGTTAGTCTTACTTCTAGAAAGTAATTTCTGCTTCTTTTTTTTTTTTTTATTTCAGTTTTACAGTTATTCCCCTTTTTCCTTTATTCTGTATGTTTTTTCTCATTGTCCTTTTCATCCCTGCTTCCAGTCCCTCAAATCCCTCCATTAATTGTTGGTCTCCGTGAAATAAGAAAGTAAGGAAGAGAGAGATGATACTCTGCTGATTTACTTGACTAATGTTATAGATAGTTTGTATATTGATTAAGATCATACAATTATCTCTAGTTTCATATTGCTGCCAGTCAAACTACCGGTTGGGGAATTAGTACCACACTGATGAAAGTCGCTTTTTGCTTCACAGGCGGTATCTGCAGTCCTTCCTCTGTCCTGTACTCTCTCTTATTTCCCCCATGTCTTCCATCATTGTGGTTTTTAAGAATGAAAACTGAGTGTGAACCAACAATCCATCATGTAGCTGCTTTGGGCATTTTTAAAAATTAGGTTTTGGATAAGTATGTAATATAGGGGAAGTAACAAATCAACATGCATACCTGGAACAGAAGATTCATAGAATCATGGAATGGTTTAGAGTTGGAAAGGACCTTGAAGAGCATCGAGTTCCAACCTTCCATTCTGCAGAATGTTTTCATTCCTCTGTAGGGAAAGGGTGGTGGCTACAGGTCACAACCTGAAAAAAGTTTTAAACAAGGTTATTTGCAACAAAAAATTTGTAATAAAGGAACAGGCATTTGTTTTGGCCAGCCATTGACTAGCCATGCTTGTTTTTTCATTGTTTTCAAAGCTTCATACAACTTAACAGATGCTTTTCAATGACACAAGGGATTCATTTGATGCATCTTTGAGCCCTTTGTTTCTGAAGACTTACTGAAATGTCAGTCCAGTGAAGACATTCAATTTATTTGAGAAGGAAGACTTAATTACCCTGTTGCCAGAAAAATAGCAGCCTTCTTCAGGTTAAGGATGATATCTGTGACAGCAGTATAGGGTGTCTTAAGGTATTTTTAGTTGCTGATTTATAGGACGTATACTTCTAAGACCCTAAAAGTCAATGGTAACTTTTGTTTTAAGGCAATACATTTGTAATTAATATATCCTTCTGGGGTTGCTACCATGCTGTCTTTATTGTCTTTCTGAAAGCTTTATCAAAAAAAACCCATATTATTTTGTCAAGCAGAATTTTCATCTGTCCTGGATGTGTTTCAACCACAACTTTATGAATAGCTTAAACGCTGCAAAAAGGAAGACAGACGGACACACAGGCAGTTGTGAATCATAGAATCATAGAATGGTGTAGGTTGGAAGGTGCCTTAAAGAACATCTAGTTCTAACCCCCCTGCCATGGGCAGGGACACCTTCCACTAGACCAAGTTTCTCAAAGCCCCATCCAGCCTGGCCTTGGAACACTTCCAGGGATGGGGCCTCAACAACTTCCCTGGGCAATTTGTTCCAGTGCCTCACCACCCTCAGAGTGAAAAATTTCTTCCTAATGTCTATTTTAAATCTCCTCTCTTCTGGTTTGAAGCCATTCCCCCTCGTCCTATCACTACATGCCCTAGTAAAAAGTCCTTCCCCAGCTCTCCTGTAGGCCCCCCCAGGAAGGCCGCAAGAAGATCTCCCCAGAGCCTTCTCTTCTCCAGGCCGAACAGCCCCAACTCTTTCAGCCTCTCCTCATAGGAGAGGTGCTCCAGCCCTCGGATCATCCTCGTGGCTCTCCTCTGGACACGCTCCAGCAGGTTCATGTCCTCCTTACGTTGAGGGCACCAGAGCTGGATGCAACATTCCAGGTGCAGTCGAGAGTAGAGGGAGCGGAGCAGAGGGGACGAATCACCTCCCTCAACCTGCTGGCCACTCTTCTTTTGATGCAGACTGGGATACGATTGGCCTTTTGGGCTGCGATCACACATTGCTGGCTTATGTTGAGCTTCTCTTCAACCAACACCACTAAGTCCTTCTCCTCAGGGCTGCTCTCAGTCCTTCCTCTGCCCAGCCTTTATTTGTGCATGGAATAGCCCCAGGCCATGTGCAGGACCTTGCACTTGGCCTTGTTGAACTTCGTAAGGTTTGCACAGGCCCACCTCTCCAGCCTGTCCGGTTCCCTCTGGATGGCATCCCTCGCTCCAGCGTGTTGGCTGCTCCACACAGCTTGGCGTCATCAGCAAACTTGCTGAGGGTGCACTGCATCCCAACATCCATGTCACCAACAAAGGTGTTAAACAGCAGCAGTCCCAGTACCGACCCCTGAGGAACACCACTTATCACTGCTTGCCACGTGGACATGGAGCCATTGACCACAACTCTTTAAGTACAACCATCCAACCAGTTCCTTATCCACCAAGTGGTCCATTGGTCAAATCCATGTCTCTCCAATTTAGAGACCAGGATGTCATGCAGAACGGTGTCAAATGCTTTGCACGAGTCCAGGTAGATGACATCTGTTGCTCTTCTCTTATCCACCAACGCTGTAATGCCATCATAGAAGGCCACAAAATTTGTCAGACACGATTTGCCCTTTCTTGAAGCTATGTTGGCTGTCACCAACCACCTCCTTCTTTTCCATGTGCCTTAGCAGAGTTTCCAGGAGGATCTGCTGCATGATCTTGCCAGGCACAGAGGTGAGACTGATCAGCCTGTGGTTTCCCAGGTCTTCTTTTTTACCCTTTTTAAAAATAGGGTTTATGTTTCCATAACAGTCAGTGGGAAATTCACCGGACTGCCACAACTTCTCAAATTTGAAGGATAGTGGCTTGGCAACTTCAACCACCAGTTCCTTCAGGACCCATGGATGAATCTCATCAGGTCCCGTGGACTTGTGCACCTTCAGGTTCCTCAGCTGGTCTTGAATCTGGTCTTCTCCTACAGTGGGTGGTTGCTCATTCTTCCAGTCCCTGCCTTTGCTTTCTGCAACTTGGGCGGTGTGATTATAGCCCTTCCCAGTGAAGACTGAGGCAAAGAATTCATTGAGTATCTCAGCCTTCTCCATGTCCCAGGTGACCAGGTCTCCCATTTGCTTCCTGAGTAGGCCCACATTTTCCGTCGTCTTCCTTTTGTCACTGATATACCTGTAGAAAGCTTACTAGTTGCCCCTGACATCCCTGGTCAGATTTAACTCTATCTGGGCTTTAGCTTTCCTAACCTGATCCCTGGCTGCTCAATTTCTCTATATACCTCCCAGACTACTTGCCCTTGTTTCCACCCTCTGTAGGCTTCCTTTTTCTGTTTGAGATTTTCCAAGAGCTTCTTATCCATCCACACAGGCCTCCTGGCATTTTTGCCCGACTTCCTCTTTGTCAGTATGCATCACTCCTGATCTTGGAGGAGGTGGTCCATGAATATTAGCTGGCTTTCTTGGACCCCTCTTCCTTCCAGGGCTTTATCCCACGGTACTCCAGCAAGCAGATCCCTGAAGAGGCTAAAGTCTGCTCTTCTGAAGTCCAGGGCTAGTTCTTTTTTTCCCTTATGATACAAAGCAATATAATTATATTCTTTTTTCAAAATGTCATTGTGCTTATATTCCCAGAGTGGTTCAGTAATGTTATGGGCACAACTCTTTCATAGTGTTACAGAAGGACCTATTGATCACTTCAACATTTTAAAGAATGTTAAAATGTTCCCTTAGAACTGCATAGGTCTTGTGCTTGCCCTCTGTAAAAACTACACATATTTATTGATCAAGAAAAAAATTAGTCTAGCACTGGAAACTGTCCTTAATTCTGTCCTCTGTTTAAGAAACCTTCAGAAGGAATTGATACTTTCTGACAAAATACGTTTTTCATAAAATTCCCAGCTAGCTCTAATGAGTGTTATAGTGAGTACCAGAACAACACTGCTGACAGGAAAGCAAATGTTTTCTGTGTAGTATGGATTCCCAATTCTACATTGCTCTGTGTTAAAAATGGAAGTTGTGCAATGTAGGTCAGCATGGTGTCAGTTCTAGCAAATTAAAATACAGATGCTTCCTCTCAAATCAATCAAAGCATCTGTGAAACTTCACAAATTAGAAATAATGTGGACATGTGAAACTACCTGACACTGCACAAAATAATCACTAGGTTTTATTGTGATTCTCAATAGCTCTCATATGTACAAAAATATGTTGAAAATTTATAGGTGCACATAAAAGTTGCACAGTGACTACACTGTAAAAATTATATTTCTGTATTGTTAAAATTTAATGCATTAGTCGAAGCACCAGATCAGAAAATTGGCTTGAATTTTAGACAGAGAAAATGGTCTTTTACCACTGTCACATGGGGGAAAATCCCAAGTATTTCCTTTTGTCTTTCACTGATGCTATGTGCAAAATGTGAATTGTGTTTTAGCCACTTACAGTAATGAGGCCCCGATTCAGTACAATTCCAAGTATGTCCTATTAACATAGATATATTTCTTAGCTCCTCACTAGAATAAACCTGTAACATATCTCTGTGTAATTCCAAGTTTGTTTCTGCTACAGTAGAGTGTCTACTAGGCACTTAAACTTGATTTCTGTTTCTGGGTGTTTTGATTTTTTTTTGTTTGTTTTTCATTTGGCAAATTATTTTTCCTCTTTTTCTCGTGAATTGCAAAGTCCAGTTTGTGTTCTGGCTTCATTAGTATTTAGTTCTGGCTTAATTGTTTGAATTAATGGTGTGTGCATGAATTATAAATTATAGGATTTGTAGCAGTTTCTCACAAATTATATCAATAGTACAATTTTAATAGGCAATAAGGGACATACATTCCTTACCATAAGAAAAGTACTTGAAATAAAGTAGGCACCAATCTCTTTTATGCAGTAGAACCTTGTTAAAAACAGATGTATGTGTAAGAACCCTATTAGTTTAGTCATGAGATATTTTCCTCCATTACTTTGCATCACACCTTTCATGCTTATTATTTCATTAGATAGCACAGTGTATTTACACAGGTGGAATACACCGCTTTGCAAGACAGTGGCTTTTACAGCTTTCTGGTCTTATTTTAGCAATTTGATGATTCCTTTTTTTTTGTTGTTTGAACTAAATAAAGCCATCATTTCATTTCAGTTTGGAAGACGCTACATTGACGATATTTTTAATGATTTTCGAGATGGACGAAGACTTCTGGAGCTCCTGGAATGCCTTACAGGCCAAAAACTTGTATGTATATATTAACATGTTTACTGTATATCAAAATCTTGATGTTGTGATAGTTGTAGTAGGTGTTGTTCATTAATTTCCGCCGTTGATGAGGGCCTATGGAAACAGTATATTTTAGGGATCTGAATATTTTTTACTTTCATTTGAAATTGAGGAAAGATTGCAGCTGAGAGCTAGGCATGGATTCGAAACGAAAATGTTCTACTTTGTTGTATGCACTTATTAAGGAAGTGTGGCAAAGAGAAACAAGACTGAGGCAGGGCTTGTTTAGATATTTAGGTTTTAGCTGGAATTCCAAAAGTATTTATCACTAGATGTTTGTGCCAAACACAAGGAATATAATTTAATGTGTAGAATTAGAATATTTTGCTAATAAATGTCATACTTACAGTCCACATATTGAAGTTGTAGATATCTGAAAAGAGAAAACAGCATGCTCTTATTAACCTGGAAATTCTGAAGTGACACATCAGACATCTTTTTGAATATCCTCTCTTGTGTTCCTGCTTGGACTTAGTGAGCTTGGGATCTTTCTTTGAAACTTTCTCATAGAAAAGTAATGAAGCAGACTGGGAGTTTGAGAATCAAAATCCTGAGAGAATATTATTGTAAATAAATATTAAACAAACTAATGCTTATCTTTTTGGTTGTCACAGTAATGTTCCTGAATTGTGCCATGGAGAAGATGACTAATCATAATAAACAAAATCTGAAATTATCTGATTTTATATACATTTCAATGATTCATTCACTGAGAAATGTCAAGATACCAAATTATCTTCCAACTGTGGATCCAATTTGTTTCACAGTTGCCTTTATTTCATATTGGGAAGCTGTGTATGCACAATGATAATATTCTCACTGTTTGAAATAGAAATAGAAAACTATGACTGTAATATAAGATTTGGGTTACATATAGTGTATTCTGTTTTCTGATTTTGGGCAGTCAAATTTGCTTTATTTTCTTTGTAGGCAAAAGAAAAGGGCTCCACAAGAGTTCATGCTCTGAACAATGTCAACAAAGCACTGCAGGTTTTGCAGAGAAATAACGTAAGTAATCAGCCAGACAGGGTCAGAACATCCTATAGATAGCAGACTTAATGCTTTGTAATGCTTTGTATAGGCTCTGGCCTATAGTATACATTACTGAAGTCAAGGCAGTGTTATTAATGTGACTTGGATACTTTGTCATTCAGCACCAGGATGGAATATATTTCAAAGACTTTAAAATCCGCTGCCAGGAAATGTTTGAATAATATATCTATAAAGGATGCTATCTGAAGACTGATCAACATTCACAATTTTTTGGTAATGCACAGTGTTTAAAATACATTTTAAAAGGTTAACTACAAGAAGTCATCCATACCTGGTTAGAAGGCGCTACCTATCAAAATACCTACTCACAAGCTCTGATGATTATGAAGTCTGAAAGACAGGCTTTTCTACAAGAAGCCTTTTTGGTAAATTTTCATTGATCTCTGTTCCTTATGGTTCATAACATTAAGGAAATGAATCATATCAAAACCACTTTCCATTCTGCTTTGTCAAGATTGACTTTTCAAGCCGGTGTCCTGTGCATCATTTTTCAGTAAATATTCTCATATCTTCCTTATGCAAGCGTTCTAATGGACCCATAACTTTAGCAGACATTTTCAGTGGCCAACTAATTATATCATATCTCCTCCTCAAGAATAAATTCAAATAAACTAAAATATTCACTTAAACTTAACAGTAAGATGTGATGGAAGAGTGATAATGTATTCTGTGCTGCATATTATATCGGATTTCTTGATAGCTGCAGTAGGTCACTAAACATGCTTGAGTTCAGCTGCTGAATAAAGTTATTGATTTTATAAATCTAAGGTAATGCTTATCCATCTGAAGATTTGTGCATAAATGAAAGTGACTTTATAAGACTGGCATAAAGGCCTCCAGCTTGATTTTTTATTTTTTTTTTTAAACGGAATTTCAGGTAAATACATCGAAGGCAAAGCTTCTAATTCTTCAGAAGCCTCAATATTTGACATTGTTGAAAAAAATCAGCAATACATTATTTCACAAAAAAACCAAGAAAGTTTTCACTGCATACCTGGGATATGGTTACAAATTTTCATAATAAATGCTTTCAAAAGTATTTATTCAGTACATATCAGCTAAATCCATTAATGTGTTGTTCATTCAGTTTCCAGAACGCAACAATAGTCCTTTTCAAATATGGAAAGAAAACAGAGAGTATTCCAATTGAAGAATATAGAGGCAAAACTGTTCTTTTAGAAAGTGAAGTAGTCATCCAGTGGCCATCATATTAATCTATTGAAAACCTTGTAAGCTATAAACAATATGAAAATTAGTATAGTGTGTATATATACTATATCAAATTAGTATAAAACCAAAAGATCTGTCTCTGAAGTAGTTTCCTCAACCTTCAAAATCATCTCAGTAGTGATTTCTATGGGACTTCAGGAATGCAAAATCAATGGTTCTAAAGCTATTTAAAGCCCGTGACCAACCTAGATTATTCCACTGGTGTGTGCCATCCTTGCTGTGAGGTTCTGCAGTCACCTGGGTGGTAACAGATTGAAAACTGCTGCTGCTTCCAATCAATCCATTTTACAGATTTTTTTTTTTTTCTTTTTCCTATGGAAAGGTGATACTGTTGTGGCAAGGGGTTGCCCCAGCATAGGCTCAGGCAATGCTGAGGCAAACTGGGAAGTGTTCCTCTGTTTCAGTAAAATAGCTGTAGGCTCTGTGTATTCAGGCTTCTGTTTCCAAAAATAGACGGAGGATAACTTCAAATAGCTTCAGAAGTGCAGTAGAGATATGCAGACTGTAGTTTGTGAAGGAATGGGGTACTTTACCATATAAGTATCGGTTCTGACCATGAAAAACTTCATCTATGAAACAGTGAGGATGCAAATTTGAGAGTCATAGTTTCCATCCAAAAGTGCAGGTCTTAGCTTGTGTTGGTTTGCCCTCACATCTCCAAATTTGGCTTTCTTATTTAAATAGCATAAAAAGTGGGGGAGGGTGAAGGATCATTTCACATGTGGAGGAAAGTATATTCCAGGGTGATAAATGCTGATGCATTATGAAGTTGCAAATGCATAATATAGTTACGGGAAACAACATTACTGGACCAACTAATGTGGAAAAGACTTGCTCTGGATCACAATCACTGGTTTCTCTATATTCTAGAACACATCCTGCCTTACCTTATACAGTGTAGAATTTAAAACAAAATAAATTTGGCTTGAATCTAAATATATAGAATAGTGTCTTGGGTTTGTAGGTTCTTACAGTGTCTAGATGTGTGTGTAGCTTTCAGCAAAGTACATTATGTAAGGTAGTATGGAGCATAATACAGGACTTTTTCTGTGTCACCCATCAGTTTTGTGATTTGTAATTGTGGAGGCTTAATATTAAAGATTTTTGAGTTATTACTAACTATTACTTTTAATTGGATGTTTTCACAACGTGCTATAACTGGAATAATTGGAGCTAGATCGCTGCTTGCTTTTTGCCAGCACATTAATTGTGCCATTTATAAAACATGAGTTGGATGTTTTCTAAACAACAGAAACCAAATAAGATATTTACCTTTGCCCATCTCTCCCCTTCCCTCACCACAAAGAAAGTTTAACACCAAATGTATGAAAATAACACCGACATCTTATGCTTGCTATTAAACTTATAAAGATATCTTTTTATTTCTTTAATAGGTTGATTTGGTAAATATTGGGAGCTCAGACATTGTGGATGGAAATCATAAGCTGACCCTTGGTTTGATCTGGAATATAATCCTCAACTGGCAGGTGAGTGGCATTGCTGCTTACTTTCTGTGAAGTACCTTTATTCCACTGACCTTTTGTCCATTATTATTCAGCCACAACCTACAAAGTATACATTCACATTGCAAACAATGTCCTAAATCAGCAAGTTTTATGGCAGTCTGTTTACATATTTATCCAGGATATTAAGAAACTTAAGAAGATAAAATAGGTTTTAGAACATTAACAGCAGCTCTTTTGACTCTAATTTCACAGTCAGGTGTTGCAAGAGAATACATAATACAGTTATTGTAAGAAAAATGGATAGCATAGCCAATGTGGATATATAGCTTTCACAGTCACTTTTCTTTTTAGTACCTTAGAAAGAGTGACTTTTATATTTTAATGAAATAATCACATTTGTTGCTATTCAGTGCTGGCCCATCCTGCCAAGAATTATTTTTAGAACACTAAAAAGGTGCTACTCTGACAATTTATTGAAGCAGATGTGGCTCATTTAGCTTCCTTTCTCTTTACAGAGAAAGGAGGGATTATGATATAGCTCTTGTAAAAACCAACAAGGTAGATGAGGACACTTAAGGAAACAAATTCTGATACTGAAGTAAAATAAAAATCCCAAAAGAACTAGCATCTAGATGCTCTGAGTCTGTGTGTTTATATGAATCTAGGCTAAGAGTCTGTCCATTTGTGTTGGCTCTGTTCCCCAAGCCATAATCTACAAGTTTTTCATAGCATTAGAAGCAAAGATGGTGGGAAACAAAGCCTAAATGACTCTATATTATAAACTAAACACTCCTATCAAAAATCATGTGTGCATCATTCACTGAAGTCAGGAACATTTTTCTTCTAGTTTTACAGGACATGTTTTAGGCAAAGCAACAGAGAAAAGCTGCAAAGAGTTAAATCACTTCTTCCTCCGTATCCCATTCCAATATTCCTAGTTGAATTGTTTAACATTGTGCTAAATTACTTATTAAGAGCAGATGGAATACGAAACCTAGCTGTGCAACTTCTACCAGTAATCCTGGAATCACTGTGTTTTAATTTAATGAATTATGGACTGAGATGACTGTTCATGTTCAAATTCATATTTTGATTTTTTCATATTTTATCCCAAATCAAAGTGTTAAAGATGTGCTTTAGTATTAGCTGTGTACTTCCTAATTTTTCTTTCACCTTTTCCCACCATTCCTCTTAAGGCATACTTGCACACACACAGAAGACACATGTGCTCTCTGGTATAGTCTGGTGAGGTTTTTGACAACAGGCATGTGGTATTAGAGCACTGCTTGCTTGCAGTACATAGGTGATTCGTTTCATGCTTCATCTTGAGCCTAGTAATAACTGTGACAGCAGTTGTGATGGTACACGTGACTTCAGTGGAACTACCCACATATGAAAAGTCCAGGGATCTTATTTACAAAGCAGTGGTTAAAGGTGTGACACTTTCTTGTCATAGTCATAACGATTCAGTCCATGTTTAGTCTATAGTTTGAGTCCTGTGTTTCAGTTTGTACTATTCAGGATCTACTGAAAGGAAGTGACCTGCATGTTCTGGGCTTCTCTTTTTATTCAAAATTTTGAAAATAAATTTCTAATTTGGCTAGAATTCAATTTCAGTTTCTTTTCTAAAGAGTAGCTAAATCCTGGTTGGCAAGAAGAAGACATTATTATATAATAACCATGTTGCTGTTGCATAATGATGAATAGTTAAAAAGTAATATGAAGCCAGATTTGTACATGGGTTTTTCTGTTTTTAAACAGAAGTCAGGAGATGTTGGTGTGCTGCCTATTTCCCTCAAAGGAATGGAACAGTTCAAAGTGAATTTGCTTATTTACAGCTCTGTGGAGAAAATCTTTGTTCTTTTCGAGATTTTCTTTCAAGTTTTGAAGTGATTTACATGATCTAGAATATGTTCATGATTGTTCTGCCCTGTTTATAGGTTGGTACTATCTTATATATTGACAGCACTTCTGGTGAAACAAGGCTGTAAGTTTCTTAAGAAAGGGTGCTTCTTCCTGGTGGTACCATTTTGCCTGTCACAGATTCTTCTTGGCACTAAGCAGCTGGAAGTATGACAAGCAATTATTAAAGATTAAACTACGGATGCAGGGCCACCAAATATCTTGCAGCCAGGACCACATTAGGACAGAACTGTACTTATATATGACAAGACTGTCTCTTACAAAAATATCAGTCTTTTTGTGGGGAAAAAAAAAAAAGAGATTATAGAAGAAACGTGCATGAAAGGAATCACGAGGCAGTACCAGTCTGAGTGGATATCAGCAGTGCCATTGAGGAGAAGCAGTGGTAGAGGCATTGCAGCAGACAAGATTTGACTCATTCTTGCCACTCTCGTTTCTGTTCAGTAGAAATCTTGGGGCTTTCCGTATCCCCTGTGGTGATTGTGTCCTTTCTTATCTAGCCTGTTTTTCAGATTATTATTAAAAGTTTCACTGAAATTGAACCATTGTTCTGAGTTGAGCACCTGCTGCCAAAGCTCTTTATGGCACTGAATCTATCAGAGTTTTGATTTCCTTGAAGCTGCTGCCCTCTTTCTCACAGTTCTGTGATCCCAGCCTCACTGCTGCATTAACATTTAAGTAAAAACAAAATTAAACAATTAATTTCTGAACTGTTATGTTTCACACTCTTTAAGTGGAAAAACATTCTATGTCTCAGTGTTGTTTTGTTGGGTTTTTTTAAGAGCAAAACTATTTTCATGTAGAACATGAAGAAAAAACCTAACAAAAATATGTTAAAAGTCTCAGCCAATATCCTGACTTTCTTCAGAAAAAAAGCAAAATAATAGGCATATACATAAGGCAAGTATTTTAGAACAAAGTGCATTTCAACAGTCAGTCTCATTTGGAGGCCTATTAAAAGCATCAGGTCTGCTGTGTTCTTGTTGCAGAACTATTTTAATTGGAATTACCATTTTATTTTATTTTGAAGTATAATGGTGGAAATTAAATACTAACAGTTCTGTCAATCCACCTTGAATCAATGAGCAAAGAAGATCCTTTACTTTGATAGGTGTCTTGAACATCTATGAAAATGTTCTTAAAAGAGCTCTTTAAAACGTGATTTGAAAGGGTTTAGTGGATTCTAGCTATAAAAAAGGAATCTATGCAGTCAGAATACCTAAAATATAGCTAGTAAAAAATACTAAGCCATTCTGTCAGGGAGCTTTAAGATCCCTATTTGATTGGGAAAAATGAAAACACCTTACTTTGAGAATAACTTTAGGTATTAGCTTCCCTCCTTCTTCCCTCCCTCTCTCCACGGGGCTGGCATCCTGAAGCCAAGTGCTGGTCCTATAAAATGTTATGTGCCTGAGTGTTGGGTTTAGGTGAAACAGATGTAGTGCAAGCCTGAGACGGTGTTCCTAGTCACATTCCAGGCACAGACCCCGGGGTGTGGTCCTACAGCAGGGAGATCAGAGGTCCGCTGCCACCGTGGGCCAGGCCTGGGCGCGCTGCTTTTGGCCGCTTCTCAGCGTGGTGACAAGAATAGCAGTGCTCCCATTCTTTTCACAGCTTTCCGTTTGGCAGTTTAACATTTCAGAAGTTATCTGTGGTGGTGCCTGTGTTGCCCTTTCCCCCCTTCTATTAAAAATTGAATCTTTTCTTATTGCCATAGTATAGCTCCATCCCCCAGGAAGAACAAGTATTTCTGTTCTCTGGAAGCTGGAGTTTCCTGCACCTTAAAGCTTTGTTTCCTGCCAGGATATACTGCACTGGGAAGCAGAAGTAACAAAGAAATGAGTATCAGAGGTCAACTCATCATCTGACAGCAAGAGGCAGAGCCTACTAGACACTTTGAAATGGCTGTAGTTTTTGAGCCTTGATGCTGAGGGAGCTTACTGGCCAAAAGCTCCTCAGGCAGATGTGAACACATCTTTGTGTACTACTCTTTCTGAAGAGTACATTTTAACTAAGAAGCCTTCAAAAACTTCCTTCTAACCTCGATGTCAGCCAGCACCTTTCCGCTCAGATGCTGATCTTGCTTCAGGGCCCAGCCATCCTGTAGGCAGCGTTGGTGCTGCGTCTGCAGCGGCGCGACTTGGCGTGGCATGGCATGGCATGGCATGGTGCTGCGTGGTGCTGCCAAGCTGCCAGGTGGGGTGGGAGGGATGGCAATGCCCCTTGGGGTGCTTGGGAGGACAAGGTGGTTCCAGTTGTAGAAGTAGAGTTTTCTACTGTTTCTCACTGAATAGGAGGTGACCTCAGCCTTCAGGATGAGACCAGACCCTTTTATTTTGTTATTTTAAATTTCTGTCATTCCCTAGGAGATAAGAAAAAGTTATAAATTTAACAGTCTTCACTGCTGTGGAGAAACGCAGAAAAAAGAGAGAAAATCTTTATCCATTGTCAGCTTATTAAACTCAACAAGATGAGTTTGAAGCTATTTTGTATTTGTTTACTCAAAGGTAGCAATAAATGCTAAGTTTTTTGGCTTCATCTCTTTAAATCAAAAAGAAAACTATCACCTGGATTCTTCTGAATAATTGCCTTCCTGATGGCCCATTCTTTTATTGTTTTTGCCTAGTTTCCTCTGTTCATACTTGTTGCTCCTTTCTCTTATGTTAAGGTCAACTCAAACACTTGATCTTTTCTATATGTTATGAACTTTTGTATTTCTAAAACTTCTGTTTCTGCATTCCTTCAGCTATCCTTTTATAAGAATGTGTGTTGTATTTTTCAAATCTTACAGTTTGCCTACAATATTCAGATAAATCTGCATTTGCAAATACAAGCACATGATAAAAATCCAAAATGAACAATTCTCCATTACCATAATTTCAAGATTTTCTAGTATTTCATATTTTTTAAGATTGGTGCAAGAGATGCTAACCTCGAAACTTTTCTTCTTTTTAATACGCGGATTCATGAAAAACAATTTTTTATATTTTGGTAGTAGTGAAGGGTTTCTGCCTGGAAATCCAGGTGGCAAATCTCCCAGCTTCTTGCTGAATTATGGAAATTACTTTGGCAGCTCTCAGTAATGAAGACACTGAAAATATTAACGAGAAACTCAAAATACCCACACAGACCTATGAAGCAAAACTAAAGAGTTTATTTCCTATTTTTCTTAAACTCTTTACTTTCTGCCTCCTGGTGTAGAAATGGAGTCAATTATAAAACGCTGATATTCTTATTTGACTGAATTTTATATTCATTTTCGTTGGTCCAAATAACAATCTCAGACTAAAGTCTGGAATGTGTCCCATGAAATTTAGAGATGATCAGCTTCTCCTCCCAACTCAGAAACTAATAACGTTAAAGTTAACTTTATACCTAAGTCTCAAAAGGAAAATTGAAGGCACTGATACTTTTTGGGTAGTATGCATCTGAGATGTAAAACCAAGGCATTCTTTTAGTAATTTATATCTTCATTTATTCAAATGATTGAATTAATTGCTGTGAAACTAGCAAGCAACTTACTAGACTGAACAATAAAACGGTATCCTTTTTTTTCCTACAATATCACAGTAATTGATTTTTTTTTGTTGATTATTCTCTGAGATTACAGCTTCTGCATGTTAACTTATGGTTTTACAATTTTAAAGTGGTCCATCCTTTATCATAAAGTAGCTTCTGCACTGAATGTTGTTCTTCGACCGATACTGGCTGTAGAGCAATTCAAGTGGAGAATTATAATGAAATTATATACTTCGTAAGTGAATAAGCAACAATAAGCAACTTTAAAGTTAAATTATATCTTAGCGACTATTTTAAAAGAGCTACAAATCTTTACAAGATACACGGAGAAAACAATGATTTAAAAGGGATTACTTAACAAGAAAATCAATTAAGGACTTCTTAATAGAAGATTTGGTGCTCTTTCACTAGTAAAGAAGCTGCTGAGAAATATATAATCAACTCCATTATGTCAAACTTCAGGTTAATGTTTTTAGGAGCTCTCAGAATTAATGGCTTTTTGTAAAATAATAACTGCAGGATGATTTGCTTTCTCTAACAAAAGAGAAATATTATCTAATCATTAAAAAATTTAAAAATGAAAATACAATACAATACTCTCTTAATGCATGCAACAAAATTCACTTTTCATCCAAGTGCATGTATGCAAATATAGTTAGCACGTTCATGTCAAAAACATTACCTACTGCGCACTGAACACCTTTGTTTTGCCTTGGTACTTATTTCAATTCTCTTAATGAGAGAAGAATACTTTCAGTCATTTTATCAACTTTTACTATAAGGTCTCATATTAACTAAGGATATATTTCCAAAGCAAAGAAAACTACAAGGAGAAATACTTATTTTGAACGAACTCTGTTCCCATAAGTGATGCAAACAAATGTGCCATCTCTGTTCATGCATGGAAAGCCTCACAAGGCACAGGGATGGATGTACTGAATGCATCAGCAATGGTGACCCACAGGTGAATATCAGTTGTCTTTAAGCATTCAGAGTTGACTGCTGTCATTATACTGTGACACCAAGTATGTTCTGAAATTACTTAATTTTTTCTTTAAGGCTTAAATCTAGGCATCTGAAGGTTTTTTTGGTAAAAAAAAAAAAAGTCAGCTTTTAATGAGTAAGTTCAATCATTGATGATATTCTGGCTCTTATTCTCTTATTGCAGGTCAAAGATGTAATGAAAAACATCATGGCTGGACTGCAGCAGACAAACAGTGAAAAGATTCTGCTGAGCTGGGTCCGCCAATCGACTCGTAATTACCCACAAGTCAATGTTACCAATTTCACCAGTAGCTGGTCTGATGGATTGGCTTTCAACGCACTCCTTCACAGTCACAGGTAGGAAAACTAACTTTTCATTCTTTCAGTCAGCTTGTAACAGACAGCTGTAACAGGGCTTGAGGATTGTGTATCTCTTATCTGGGGGTTTTAGCTGCTTCCTGCGTGGGTTTTTTCAGCATTATTTTAAATGGCTGCTTGGTCACTTTGACCTGTGTGCTGTGTTTGGTGTTGGGCTGAATCCTCTTGTGGAGGGAGAGGGTCTGGGCTTTTCACAGCGCAACCGATTATGCTCAGTGCAGATCCTTTTCTGGAATTTCATTCTATATGCCAAGTAGATAGCCTCAAGGACTATAGGCTTGGAAACTTTTGAGAAGAGCAAGGAAGAGATCCAAAACTAAACCTTCAAGGTTGTCCTAGAGGGAGAAGGAGATTTTCCTTTGGGGACTTAGAGGGGGAATGTGTAGTGTTTATTGAATGTCTCTGACAGTTGCTGGATTGAAAGTATGGATTTGTCTCTAAAGGACACAGCTGGAGAAGGTAGCCTTTGTTTTCAGAATCTTTCATGTTGTTTCCCCAGCTGAATTGAGTTTTCACCCTCTCTCAGAAGTTTTCTTGTCTAGTCTACGGTGTATAAAACTCTGCTTTAGAGATTCAGAGTTGGTTCTGTGTACTTGGCTTAAGGAAGACATGCAAACCAATCTATCTTAAAGGTCTAGTTCTTGCCACTACTGGTTTTAAAGCAGTTCTTATTTTTTCAATGTGGTAAGTCTCTTGATCTCTCTTCTCCCACTTCTATACCTCTCTGCTGAAGGGGGCTGTCCTGCAAGGTGGTGGTCTGCTCCAAATTATCAGTGAGAGTTGAGTTTTTGAACAGCTAAATGGGTATGTTCTGTTTAGTAAAAGACAACAGGGATTTACCGGGTATTAGTACAAGTCAGGCCATATTTTTTTAGTTGTATTGAAGGCTTAAAATAAAATAAGGCAAAATACTTCTAAAAGCATAATCTGAGACAATATATGCCTTCCAATTTAGGCAGTGAACAGCTGCAGGTATTTCTTTCTGAAATTTTCACTGGCTCATGAAACTGTCTGATTAAGTCTACTGCTGTTGTAGTCCGAAGACTAGCACTGACAGCCATTTATAGTGGGTATGCCTTACACCACTATCCCAGGCACAGGAGGCATCTCTTGTTGTGAGTCCATTTTTTCACCCTGCATATACCTGGGATCCTTGAATAGATCTGACTAATCTAAGGTCCGAGAACTTTCAATTACAAGTGTTCTTTGCTTGTAATGTTAGGAATTAGGCATTATCTTAAGGAAGAATTTATTATACTCTAAAAGGTCTTTGTATATGTCTTTTACCTGCATTCAGTATTTATAACGTTAACAGCTGGCTTTCCCACGATCCTGCTGTTACCCCACGGCTGATACGATCACACCTTCTTGGTATTGCTGCAAGTGTTTATGCAAGTATTAGGAGAACTGGGTTTGGGGAATTAAATAAGAAAAGAGTTAAAATATAGTGACTATGTTACTAGCTTTTGATAACTACTTTATTCATTGGTCATTCATTAAAGTGTGGATTGGTGTTTTTTTTCCAAACACTCCTTAAACTTACTTTTTTTGTTGTTTCCACTGATGATCATTTCTCATTTTAATTTGCTCTGTCTCTCAGTTCATAAGTGGTTTCATACTGATGGACCTGAATATAAGAATGTAATTATCCTGTAGAAAAAAAAAAAAAAAAAAA